>JABASF010000220.1:0-54006 GCA_019776145.1 Harlomillsia oculata | reverse complement strand
CTGTCTTTAAAAAAAATCCTTGTGTACACTTACACTTACTAGAAAACCAACCCTTCGCCTGTCTTGCGTTTGCCTTCCCCAAAGTCCTTACTTGTGTCTTCTTATTCCATTCTTCCATTTATTTAC
Organism: Harlomillsia oculata; assembly: GCA_019776145.1. Lineage (NCBI taxonomy): Eukaryota > Metazoa > Arthropoda > Collembola > Entomobryomorpha > Oncopoduridae > Harlomillsia > Harlomillsia oculata. The sequence continues at coordinate 53,880 of JABASF010000220.1, read as the reverse complement.
AATGCCATTTCACTGGAAACTCTTTTTCTCGAATGGTTTCACAAATTCCTTTCCTTATACCAATGTTCTACCATATTTTTAGCACATATTTTTTTTGATACAATTGTCCTCAATTCCAACCCACACAAAGGAGCAAAGTTAGTAGTCTCCGGTTTTGCAGTTAGCATCAATCTTCTCAAGAAAGTTTTGCCTAAAACGTGCATAAAGTTGAGAGTTACACGATATATTGTATAATATACAGATTTGTTAATGATTTCCTTATCTCTCATCCTGTGTTGGGGATAGGACTTTGTACAGATGGAAACTGCTGCTGTACATAGTAGGACATGAGTCTAAAATTCTAAAGTAGGTTTGCAAGTAGGGAAAATTTAGCCATTCTCCTCCTGGATGAGACAAAGCCAGCAAAAGCATGTTGGGGAAGATGCAAACCAAATGCATTAATAGTGCTGAGGACTCGAAGAGAACGTGAACCGTATACGGTATACATACATTTTGTCAATCCATCTCCTCCAGATCGTTCTCCAGTGCAGTCTTCGTCTTCTCCAGAAGAAACAACTGTGTGATGTTGATGTGTATTATGGTTTCGTTGGGGTAGCAGAAGAAGCACTTGTTGCCTCGATGTTAACCTTCGTCTTCCACGTTATCAAGTTTCCTTCTTTCTTTTTCGTGTCGCATAAATGCATACTGTACAACTCACCCGTCATTTGGGCTTGTCATTCCGGTGTTAAATATACAAACGCTCCAAACCTATTTTTAAGGCAAATCCTTAAATTTTTTTTAACAAGAGAAAGAGTCAAGGAAAAATACTAAGAATGCATTGCAATGCACATAGCTTTATGTGTAGTTTTTTTTTTGTATATTTACTTAGATTACTTTGCTACAGAGTACATGTGCATAAGTCTGCCTCTAAACTTTGTGCGTAAAGTATGTGGGATCTGAATGTGGTGTAGTATAGTCAGTTCTTAAAAAAAAGACACAATGTACTTTGTTATGGAACTCTCTGAGTGTCTGCGTTGCCTGCAAATCGGACTGGCCTTAGGGGTTGAAAAAAAATTGAAGACTCCTTTGGAAAAAAAAAGACAAACTTGTCTATGTTGCACACTAACATGACGACCGGACGACCTACTTTAAGCACGTCCTGCTTTCCAGGTGACTCAGTGCATTCCCCATTCGGAAATGAGCACTTGAAACCCTGCACGATTCCATTGCCATCATCGCTTCGTCAGGATCATCTCAGTGTACCAATCACATCATCACAATACAACTGCAACAACTGCATTTCGTAGTATGTAGGGGACTTGCTGTACGATTCACATCCACATTTTTTTTTTGCTCTAGCAAAAGCCTACCATAAGAATCAAAAATCAATGCAGGGAATTCCGAGTCCGAACCGGTCTTTCGCTATTTTAAACCCCCAAAATGACTTTCTCTGTTTTATTATCTTATTCGACAATACTTGTAAAGTAGCGACGAGAACTATAGAAACTCATGGGACTGTAATTGACGAGGTTACGGTATCCGATAATCTCAAACTTCTCTCTCCTCCTCAACCTTGCATAGATTCTCAGTTGAGGTTTCAAAACCACATTTTTACTTTTACAACATCAGACTTTGCTCAGCTCAGGAGGAGAGGGGAAACTAATCAAAAACCATGCCACACTCACATGCACTGTGCACACAACAAGTACGCATTATGCACGCAGCTTCGTTCGGTTTTTTTTAAAGCTTTGCTTGTTGTGTTTTGATACTGAACCTGAGTCTTTGCAATCTGACTCCAAATGCTCTTATTTCACCGGCTGCGACTTCATGTTCCAAGGTAATTTGGGTCGATTTCAATGTACCCTTGAATGAAAACCAAATGATGAGAGAAATCCTTTCAAAATTCTGTATATTCCGGTCATTGTTTTTGCGAATTGTGACCATCGCTTACGTTATTTTTCCATAAATTGTACCACATTTAGTACAATTTGAACTGAGCAATGTGAAAATTGGAAGTACGCTTTAAAATAGTCCGTATGAAAATTCTCATGTTTTGATGAATCGTAATCGTAGCGAGGGAAGCGACTGTGAATGAATCCATGCAATTCAATTCACTGTACAGTGTCGTGTTGACTGTGAAATGGTTAGGGTTAGGTCGAGTTCTGGAAAAATGGAACGAGTGCCCTCTCGTCGTCTCAAATGGTAGCGGATGCTACCCGGAGAAGGGAAACGTTCCTGGAACCGTTCCTGGAGTTGCGAGGGGGCTTCCCAGTTGCATCTTCCAGAGTTCCAGAACAGCGTCATAGACGAAGCTTTGTTCATTTCTTCAGTTCCATTCACTTCTCTCTGAACGAAATGCAACATGAAACTAGACGAACTTTCCCTGCTTTCACTTTCCTGACTAGCTAACTGCTAATTTAATGAATGAAGCATTGTTAATTGTTAGAAAATGGACTGAAACGAAAATAAATAAATAAATCGTTCAGAATTTTTTATTTTGGACGAAGGAACAGCAGCTTTTATTTTTTGGCATTCTTTTTGGGGTTTCAAGGGCATGAATGAAGGGAAGATGAATTGTATCCAAAACTAAGTCTATTTTTTTGGAGTTTGAAGGATTCTCTATAAATATGAAAACCAAAAAATGTGCATTTTGCTTGCATGTGAACAGCGTCATCATCGTCGCAAATTTTAACGCTGTCCAGTATAAGTGTGTTAATGATTGTTGCTTTCATGTGTTTGGAAGTAGAGGAAATGGAAGAAGACGTTTGTTTAAGTTTATAGTTTGTTATTAGTTATACACAACAGCGGCGACGTTTGTTGTTGATAGGTGACCGCGATTACTAAACCACACGGAAAAGAATTGACGGTGGAGTTTTTATGAGTGAATGTCAGTTTTTTGACATGGTGTTATAACAAGTATGGAGTATATGTAGTACAACAGCATCAGCGCAACTCAGTAGCCGTGTGAGTACATTTTAAATTGTTGTTTGTGTTGATTTGATTTTGAAGGGGTAAATGTCAATATGAGGGTTGACGAAGAGGCGAATGGAAGAAATCGGTGGGTTTCCTGTTTGAGGATTTGAGGAGCGACGAAAGATGATTTTTTTGGAGGGGCAAGACAGGATGAAGTGTAAGGAACAAGGTGTTAGTGAATGACGTTTTCTGGTATAAGCTGTAATGTTGTAGGTTGTAGACTACTAGAGTCGCGGTCGCCACAAGTTGGCCTTGTAGTATGTCTCCTTGTGCATGGTGGGACACTTGTTCTTAGCCTGGAAAGAGAGAAAAGTGGACACATGACATGAGGAAGACGTGATGGTGAGATTGAGTGAGATAAGCACACACAACAAAGACATGTTTCTCCGGAGAAAGAGGTCCATTTAGAGAGGGGAAATGGGCCTCGTCGTTTTCCCTTCTTGTGTCCGAAAAGAGAGAGTCATTGAAAGCGGAAATGGTGGAGAATGAGTCCCGAGTGGAATTGGACAGCAGGAGGAAGAGGAATGGGCCCATCCCAGCGGTCGTGGATAATGAGACGGTGGTGGTCGTGGCGGTGTGCCTTTCGTTACCAGAAAAGAGACCACTTGCACTTCTATAATCTTTGGCCATGAAAAAAGTACTGGAGTTGTCTATATAAGGAAAAGGCAAAGACAAGGACGGACTCTTGGGCCAAGTGGCCATTGAGCAGAGGCTGGTGGGGAGCTTTTATTGTAGTCCACCGACTGGATGTGTTTCGATTAAGGAGAATTTATCTCCACTGAGGGACCTGTTCTCTCTCGAGTGGACGTGCCTTCTTCGTCACCAGTCACAGTTCCACAGTCACCATCAGCACACGTGTGCCTCTTCAACAAACCACCACACGCAATCGACAATCGTCCTCTCAAATTCCCCATTCTTTTTCCACCACCGTCACCGCCACCACCGCCAATGTCCCAAAAAAATCCCATTTTTCTCATTACCTCCAAAAAGCGTCTCAAGTACTCGAAGTGAAAGAGGAAAATACGACAAGCAAGGGAAAAAACTTCTTACTCTATCCTATTTCTTTCATCCTTACCTTATCTGGTACTCTAAAATGTTCGCTTTCACTTCCAATCACTCTTTCAGTACTGTTATTGCGTTAGGATAGGATTGGAATTTTAGAAATTTTTGATGTACAAGAAAAAACGTTTTTCAAAAAATTCAAATCACCTGAGCCTGTGGGAAATTGATGTTAGTACGAACAGTGCGATGATGAAGTTGCTGCGTGGGACGAACGTTCATTAAATGCGTCTTGGGATCTTCAGGCTTTCTCCCCTGTTTCAGTTGGCGAAGATGGTACATCTGCAGAATGAGCAAGAATTAGAACTATTTAGAGTTAGAGTGTCGGAATGTCAGTGTTTGCTGGGAATATTGCCATAGATAATCACAAGTGTGAGACATGAAATCCCGGAACTCACAATTTGCTTAGAGATGTAGACGGGTTTGTTGAGGATGACCCAGGTGACGGTCTCCCAGCATCCAGGATGAGTCGTGGAACCGTCGTAAGTCATGTAATAGTCAGTCTCAGGGAGGAAACCGTGCAGATTGATAGGCTTCACTACTGCCGACTGGTCTGTGGACACACAAAACGAGACAAGGCGAATTGCAAACTGTCACCACATCACAATCATCCAACCCCAAAACGTAGACGTGGCAAATGGCATAAGGCCGCCACATAAGAGAATGAACGGTATCGGGCAGCAGTCAGGTCACGTCACTCTCAAGGAAGGAAAGAGGACGTTTATCAATCCGCATATTGCACATGGACAAACAAGGAGTCCCGGGAGAGTCACTGCCTCTTCCTTCTGCCTCTTCTTCCCGCGTGTCTCTCACACAGTGCCCTACCCGGGCGTTTTGTTAGACCTTCAGCGACCGCTAATGACTCGACACACAAGCGACAAGAGTCCACGACACGTACACACTTGATTGAAACGACACACACAATGTGTCCCTCTACAACAACGTCTACACCCTTTCTCCTTCCCTTCACAGTGTTGTCCTCCCCATACACTTGCGGAATCACAATGACCAAAGTCCAATGAACGACGACATGAACACACATGTCTCCCATGCACAAAACGTCGCTCTCGCATTACTATTACCATTACATTTACTATATTACAACACATTACATTACACCGCATTGCATTGCATTTCATTCAACAAAAAACTCACATTTCCTTTCTCTTTACTTCTCCTCTTTAACGACCTTTTTAAAAATTCTTTCTTTTACTCTTATGTTGCCCTTTCCTTCTTTTAAGCGACAGAGGCACACGACATTACGTTTCAATAATTAAATTAATAATTCCTGAATTTTTTAAAATTTTAAACAGATCACGTCCCTTTCTCATGAGTCCTGACATTATAATACACAAACACACAAAAAAAACAGTAGTTTTCTTTCAGCATAAGAAAGAAGGGAGTCAATAATAGATCTTTTCCTTTGTCTATCTATCATAATTTGTTGTCACTCGACGGAGGTGACAGGATCGAGGGTCTTTGAGTCAATCACATCTGCCAACTGAGCGTCTCTCCATTCATCTCTTGTGTCTCTAGTCACTCTAGTGCCTTCCTCCGGTTCCGATCGTCATTCCGGTGTGTGTCACAAGAAAAGGGGTGAAAAAAGGTGCCCAGAGACTTAGTTGGTGGAAACGGGACAGGAATTCAATTCCAGAGGTTCAGGTCAGAATGGCATGACATCAAATGGAGTGCTCGTTCTTCCTTTCTCATCCTGCCATGTATAAACAGACAGAATATGACGGGAGACATACTAGGAGAATAACGAGGAGGATATAAACCGAAAAAGGTGAACCTCTTGTTAAGGTTGCGGGAATGGAAGGGAAAAGGCACACTCACCGGCACGACTTGCTTTGACAAATCCTTTTGAGATGCTCGCGGAATTCACAATGTCATTACTGAGAAAATGCAGCGCACAATGTGTGTTTCCCGACAGAGGACCAAACCAGGTTCAATATTTACCATAGGTTTCACTAGAGGATGACCTGATTGCGCCATAATTGATCTCTCACAGAAAAGCGAACATCTTTCAGATAATAATTGAACCATTCTCCACTATATATTTTCGTTTTGTTTTCCAAAAATGTGGCTGATAATACATAGTCATTTAAAGAAAAGGTTTTTAAGTAGCCTTGTACAACTTATTGTACCTATTCCCAAAGTATATTGTGTACATTACAATTGAAGATGTCTAAAAGGGAAAAGCTGAAAAGCCAAGCTGTTGACTCATCTGTGCGTAAAAAAAGAAGAACATGGGACTTTGACGACGTCGACTCCAGAAAAAGGAATAGAGAGAAAAGAACGCTCATTCTGCTTGGTTGAGTTCATAGCGTGTCTTCTTCTCCACTTGTGCGTCGACTTGCTGCCTTTGTCCATTTGAGTCCAAAAGCCGCTTACATTCCTCTTGAGCACCGACACACATGACAGAGTCACCAGAGACACGTCACTCTGAGCTCCATTGTGTCCTCCTGAGTTGGTCGTAAGCCGCTTTCTCATCCATTTCTATTCCCTTTTCTCCTTTGAGTGAAAGTGATTCTGTTTCATCATTGAGCCTGCTCATTCCGACAACTTCTCCTTTTCTTCTTCACAGGCACACACACACGCTGCCACTTTCGTTCACGCAGCCTAATTGCTCCTTCCTTTCCAACTAATTACCATTCTCACCTGACACAACCTGGTACATTTACCCTTATCCTTTTCCCTTTCTCCATTACACAAATCCCATACAATATTAAATTCCAATAGAAACAAAACAATGTAAAGTCAACTTACTGCGGTATCTTATGTGGGCTAAAACACTTGTAAACACTAGCAGCTCCGAGTTAGAGTCCCGCAGCAAGTCTGAATCCTGAAATGAATCCACCAAAACTTGATAATTTTGATAACTTATACGAATTACTATCTTTTAGAATTTGAAACCCCCAAATTCCCTTTATCTTACTTTTCTCCCGTAGATTTGAGTTGGGAATATGGACAAACAAACAAACAAAAATGGACACCACGAGAAATAGTAATCCAGAGAGAAAAAGCATTCAAGAAGACAATACTTCTCAGGTTTCAAAGCATCTTTCTCTCTCACTCACTCACTCAGTGGAGACCAAATGAAACGAGATAGGATAGGAATGTAAAAGGGAAAAGTCTTTTCGACTCACCGACACACGGATCATGATGGAGATACCCACGACGCCGTTTGGCTTCTGTTGAGCCTCGGACAAGTTAGCGTAGAGCTCAACATTGAAACCGTAGAGTTGCAGCTGCAAAAACAATCATCACAAGTTGAAAACTTTGCTCCATTTTTTGATCACTTTTGGCTTTCCAAAAGCACCTTTTTGTTCCACACCTCCACGTCGTTTTATATTATGGTATTTGTACTATACATTACGAGCATTATGCAATGAAAATATTGTGTGATAAAAATTGAACCTCTGCAGGGAACCCGATCCCTTGAATGAGATGCTCAGAACCAGCCGTAGTGTCTTCGGGTCCGTAGTGAATGTACAGCTCTTCAAATTGGTAGCGATAGGTGAGCGGACCGCCGGAGATATTGACACGCTGACTCCCCTTCTCTGCTGTGAAAACGACGGTTTGACCCGTGTTTCGCAATGTTCCTGCCACCTGCACAAATATCGACAAGAACGAGTCAACATCAATTAGTCAAGTGAGGCAATACAAAGGAAACAAAAAGGGGAAACGACGAAGAAAGTCCTTGTATACGATATATACACATTACAAACTGTCTTTAGCAGTTTATGGTTATACTGTACGCACGATATAACATTCAGTCGGTTGCTCTGCTTTCTAGCTTGGATGCAAGTATATAAAAGCCGAGATCTTATCAGGACGGTTGAGACTATAGAGACGGAGAAGATAAGCGCCTTATACGTACGTGTATATAAACGGTTACAAGCTGATCTCCGCTTAAGAGAAAGCAACAAGCCGCACGGATTGTGGGAGAAAAAGAGCAAATTTTCCACGTCTATACGCTTTTCAAGCTCAATGTCCTGGAAGAAAGAGCGACACAGGGTGACCTTTGATCAGAGTCAATTGCCGATTCACTCAGTCGAGTCGAAGTGTCACCCCGCTTGTCTTTCACGATCGTTTGTTACGGTCAACTAAAATAACACAGAGACACACAAAGACAAAAACAACAACACGGAAAACAAAATGACAAAATGCCCCAAGGGCTCCGCTCTGACAAATTTTTCTCTGGGAAAGAAAAACCTGCAAAAATCCAAGGTAGAACAGAAAACACGCCAGAAATTGTTCATCATGGAACAACAAGTACAAAGGTTGTCAACGTTTGTCGTTAAATGTTTGCCCTAAGACCTCGAGACTTCACATGGGAATTTCGTAAGTGTGAAGAAGGGGCGGGTAACATACAGTATAAACGGGAAGGGTAATGTAAACGGGACAGAGTCTCGTGGGACGTTTCTCTTCGTCGTGGTGTCTCCGTCGTCACCAGGGCTCCAAGTTGGAATCTCATGGTTCCTCACTCTCTCACAACCTTTTTAATGGTAAGTCTACAAACACGCTAGACCTCCTTTGTAAATTTTGCATGCGACATGCTCGTCAACAGGCTTCAACTCCATGTTTGTCCATCGACGACATTACAACACAGGCATTCCCATACAAAATGTCAATACCCGGGTATATTATTTTGTCTGGACGCATTCCTTCGTCTGGTGTCTCAAAGAAACCAGTAGCACGTTGATTCTCATCTTCACATTGCATGTAACAAGTTCCTTCTGTTGTTGTTGTTGTCGGGAAAATGTAAGAAAGGATCTGAAAGCGAGTAGAGTCAGGAAGGTCAAATAATGGATTTTAAACTTCCATGAGTCACCGAGTCAATTTCACTGTAATGGCATGAACCAATACATTTTATAACAGTAAAGGAAGGAGAAAAAGGGATCAAGTCTGAGTCGTTTGCGGGCAGGAAATAGCCTACTGTAAATGGAAGACGCTTTCTTCTCCACTACATACACCATAGGACGGACATATAATAGTAATAGGTGTATACTATTGGACACCATTATTGGCATGGGTAGATTGTGTGTCACATCCTCACATCCCATAGAGTAAGAAAAGGCCCTTTGAGGATCAGGACACGATAGAAGTGGTTGGTCTGAGGACGACACAATGTGCACAACCCGGTCATGAAGGCGAGGCATTGAGAGGAGGAATTAGTCCAACTCATAAAGGAAGAAGGGAATGGGTTTCAGGGGCGGTGGAACAACTCAATCCGCATCTCTGGCGTGTCTTACGAATGTGATGACATTCAACCACAATCTCTTGAGGGTGGGAGCTATATGAGAACAAGGAAAAGACACATCGTTTCTTTCCTTAGATTTTTTTGTTGTGAGAGAGGCTAAAGGAAAGTTAGGATTGCTAATACTACTTTGCTTTTTCTATACTACATAGTAATTGTATGATATGTCTGCATTTTTGCTTTCCTTCTCGTTTTCTCAGAGCGAATAGCTTGAAAGAAACACGTCAACACGTAGAAGTAGTGAGTGTAGTAGTGCCAATAGTGAGGTAGTGAGTATGGTTATAGTAAAGGAGAATGGAAATGGCGTGAAGGAAAGAAAAAAGACAGAAAGAGAGAAAGAAGCGATCATCTCATTAAGGAAAGAAAGGGAAAAGGGAGAGTATGGCGATGAAGGTTTATGAGGGCTGTTGACGCTAAGAGACTTGGAACAGTGGAGAATTGCGAGGAGGAATCGTCACCGGAAGAAGCGAGTTGAAGTCTGAGAGAAAGATGGCGATTGTCGGATTGCCGCTGTGTCCTTATGGCCTTTACACGCGAGGCTGAGGGCATGCAATGCATTTCTCCCCAATTGTATTTGGAGAAGAACACTCAAAATACACACAGAGTGAGCAAGAGAGAGAGAGAGAGTCAGTTGGAGAAAGCCGTCGTTCCGTTCCTTTTCCTGATGTATCGTTTTCATGTTAACTTCAAACAACTCACTTTTGGCTGACTGCTTTGGTTGTTCTCCTGCTGGTTTTTGTGTCGGTGTGCACTCTCATGCTCAGGGCAGACTTGGACATTCTCCCTGGACGACTTCCGCATCCGCCCTCAGCTCCAGTGCCAAAGGATGAGGATGCTCGTATACAAAAAGAGCTTTATAACTTGCCAAAGACGAAATGGGGTGTCGGGCGGGGAGCCAAGTGGTCACTTCCTTTTGCATGGCGAAAGGTTAAAAAGGAGGAATCTTCTCTGAGCAAGTGAGCAGTTCTGAATCAAGACAGATCACCTTTGAATGGGAGTCTAATGAGCTCGTGCTCAGTGACATTTTGGCTGGGACACCGTGTCAGCACAACGCTGTCGCTCTCACGCCATCCCACCATCCAAATGAGCTGAGTGCACACACATATACACATTCACTCTCGCTAATACTCCGGACAGATGAAGAAATGAAGACGAAAAAGAAGAGCGTCGCAACTCGCAAGACTCAAGATAAAAGAACCAAAAGAGAAACGACGCTTTCAACTTTCCACTTTCCCTTCTTCTTTCGTCTGACTCAACGCTTTTTCCCTATTCAGCCTCCCAGTCTTTTTTATTCAGGGGTGTTTTTAAAGCTTGCTGTTTTCTCTCACTTTGTCAGCGACTGTTTCCTTTTTTTGAACAGTCTTTAAGCAAACATTTGGATTTTGAGAGCTCGGCCCACACCCAAAGTTTCCATTAATGAAAGGAAGCAAAGGGAAAATTTCCATTGAGGTGAGCGTAAAATTCTTTTATGAATTGAAATAAACCTGGAAAAAAGTATTAGTACTGCTCCAGCAGCAGTGGACACGATGAACTTTAACCTTTGAATTATATAGAGGTCATCTGATTAGTTGGCTGGACGTCTTCAATAAAGAAATTGAATCAAGCTTGTACATCACTACGCAACTTGAAAGAACATTCCGTTCAACTGATGTCACATATTTGTGGAAATCAAGTTAAATCTCTGACGGCACGAAAGAACTAAACTCGTTTTCTTTCCATCATCGCTTATTGCTTTGTGTTCATAATAGTAAAGAGAACACACAAACACTGGCATCCTGAGCATATTCAACGAATGAAATAAAAAGAAGCGAGCTGCCTGTCTCAAAATTGAATTTTCTTAAAGATGAGACTCTCATGCAAGACTTTAGGGGCAATAGGGAACCACCGGAAATCAAGGAGAACCCGCGTGCTTTCAGTTCCTACCCGTCTTATCCATTACCTGCCTCACTGACTCCACATCCTATTTGTTGCCTGTCAACCTTGCCTTGTATGACTTGGGTCACAGGAGAATTGGACGCGGGAGAAACAGACGACAACCTCTTTTCCGAGCTGTCCTCACGAATCTCATGTCATGTCAAAGGGAATGGACAAGTGGTTGTGGTTACACGGCGGCGGGCACGGGTTCAAATATACGCAATTTCTGGGATCCGTTTCTCTCCACAAGCACACAAATGCACAAGAGACACAGAGAGAGAGTCCCGTCCAAGAAAAGAGTTGGCGAGAAGTGGGAAAGCATCATGAGCTTGTCTTCATGAAGTGGCACACGTCGCAACCCCGTTTGCCCTGCTGTGTGTCGTTGTCGACGTCGTCTCTTCTCCATTCTAATTCGGCAAATGCACAAATATTTTATTGGAGTGGCAGTCTGAGATTTTCCTGTAGGGGAAATGTAGAAAAGAAGAAGCCTTTTAACGGAATGTGCTTGAGTGAGAGAGAAAAGCATGGAAAAAGTCTGGAGTCGCTTTGCTCTGTTTGTCATCATATAAGCACAGAAGAGTGTAGGACATTTTGGTAGTTTTTCTCTTGATTCCACATCTTCCGGGTCTCATCTCAGCCCTTTCATTTTGTGAGTATACTATATGCACGGACTTGTGTGCATTTCATTGCATGTGGGGAGTCGCTGCTTGTCTGCTTGTCCTCAAGAACGTGCTTGTCAGTTCAATCGCAGATGAAGATGCGAGAGCTGCTGATGATGCTGATGATACGACTCGTCATTACTCGTCTTCCGTCTATTTTCTACATGTGCGAAGGTTTTGCTGTTTTCTCTTCTTTCTCCTTCCACTTCCACTTCATCTTCATCTTCATCTTCGTGCGTGTGTATATATGCATCCATCTAACATTATTTGTATATACACATTTGCACATCTCCACACGCACAGTCCTGTATGCACACACATACACACAGAAAGCTACACACAAGCCCATTTCTCCACTTTTTGGCTCATGAGAGAGAAAGATAGAGCGAAAGCAACAAAGGATGATTTTCATGGGGAAAGGCATCTCCGCTGAGCACGTGGCTCTCTCTCAACTTTTTTCAGTACGGACAAGGGGCGGAGGCAATAGGAAAAACTCGCCTTCATCTCCTTTTTCTCGTCTCATCTCAAACTACTCACCGAGAGACGAAGGAAAAGCAAGAAAAAAGTGCATGAGAAGTGTACAGTTCCCAAGTCCAACAACACAGAAAAAAGTCGGTGAGAAGGAGAGTGAACAGGCAAAGACCGATGCGATGGAAAGGAGACGGCAAAGTCGATGATTGGGATCCATCAGATTTCCATGACTTTGTGTCGCCTCGACTTGAGCAAACAGTCGGTTTGTGTGTGGCGGAACGCAAGCAAAAAGCTCTTTTTCTTTCTCCATCTTTCGCAGAGTCTCCTATGCTTTTCTCTCCTTTTTTTTCTCACAGACTCATCCGACCACACTGAACTGCTACTACCACCACCACCAACCACCACCACCGCCACAGCCACCACAACCACGAACCGAACCCGAAACGAGAAACCCACAAGGCTCAACGTCCTTCTTTTCTGGATGAATCTATGTCTCCTTACAAGACTGACTTTGTGTGTTCCTATGCACTCAAAAAAAGCCCAATGGAATGGACCCATAGAACCAAAACGTACACTGGCTGATTGCCAAACACCCGGGATTCCACTTTTTTCTTTTCTCTTTCTCTCTTCTCACTCGCTCGTTCGTCCCACTCTCTCCGATTCCTCCGAAGAAAATCTCTTCTCAATCTCTTGTCTCTACAGGAAGGACACGTCTTCCGCCACCCTGCAATGTCTCTCATCCGATTAAATCATTGGTGATGAGGAGGCTGATGCGTTCTACTCTGACTTAGACAAGTCCACGCCATAATATCTTAATTTGATGAATTTTTTCAGTCTCCGCGTTTGTTCGTCAACTTTGTCATTCAAGTGTCCTCTCGTCTCAAGTTACCCCGACGATTCGGTGTACTCACCTCAATCCGCCCCGCCATTCCATTTCATCACGTCATCTTTTCTTATTTGAGCAAGATATCCCCGGCGGGGTAGTTATATTCTTCCTTTATGTTCTCCTTAAGCCAATTTGCTCTCTACCTTTTTTGTTCTAACGCTTTAAGTACACACACAAACAAGGTCTTTTGTTCTTCTTTATTTTCTTCTTGTCTCGTCGTTTTTCTCCTATATTTTTTTTCATTTCTCTCTGTACCCGTAAATACTAATTAGGTTTAGGAAAGGACTTGAAGGCACGAAAGCGAAACAACAAGGTCATTATATGACGCACATTCCTCAACACTAACACCCCCGACTATAAAAAATGCTAGCCGAAAATCCCTTTGAGTGACTCTTAAGTTGGGTGAGAGATGCAATGTTTTATCCTTACTACATCATGCTCAGATGAGAGTGTCCATTAGACCAAAGAGTTTTTGACAACGACGATTTGGCTTCCTCGAGCTCTCCCTGTCTTTCGCTTCATTCTGTCTCTGTCTGCGTGACAAGAGAAAAATGACTTACCGCCGTTTTATCGATGTGGATGGGCCGAAGTTGAGGATCATACAGAAGTCGGGAAGGTTCGATGTTGATGGGACTCTGGCGCCGGCCCTTCGTGCACAGATTCCACTGAGGATTGATCAACCCCCAAAATGCTGGCCCTGCAAAAAATACAAAGTATAGAGAATGAGCGAGCGCAGCGAATGAATGAATAAATGAATGGGTACATTCTTCGTTCTGGCTTTTAAAGGAAAAAAAAGCCCTTTTTTGCACTTCACATAGACTATGCTCAAAGTGTCCAAGAATGACGAAAATGACTATGCAGTTGCAGTCCCCATGGGACAAACTCCTTTGACATGGTGATGAGCCTTAGGTCCATCTTGTCACTTCCTTCCTCTGCAAATGGACCAAAATGAAAAAGACCAAGAAGACTACTTTTTTTCCTTTTTCTTTCTTTCCTTCTTTTCCTATGAATCCTTCACATTGATTAAGTGGCTTTGTCCGTATACCAAAGGGGTGAAAAGAGACAACACAACAACATCCTCAACTTCCTTCCTCATGAATTTTGCATTCTTGAAACAGCAGTACATAATACTTTCTTCCCTGACCACAAAAATTCCGTTAGAGCTANTGGCTTTGTCCGTATACCAAAGGGGTGAAAAGAGACAACACAACAACATCCTCAACTTCCTTCCTCATGAATTTTGCATTCTTGAAACAGCAGTACATAATACTTTCTTCCCTGACCACAAAAATCCCGTTAGAGCTAGTATTTTTGTCTGGGTTTTTTTATTCAGGTCTTCATTTTTTGAATGCCGAGAATAAAAAAAAACTTTCAGATGAATGGAATAGCAAATAATTTCTGGAAGAATCTCAGGCGTGCAGATCCCGCTAGGAATTTAAGAATTGAAAATGATTTTNTAATATTTTTGTCTGGGTTTTTTTTATTCAGGTCTTTACTTTTTGAATGCCGAGAATAAAAAAAACTTTCAGATGAATGGAATAGCAAATAATTTCTGGAAGAATCTCAGGCGTGCAGATCCCGCTAGGAATTTAAGAATTGAAAATGATTTTTGGGGTGAGAAATGAGGATATTTATTTAAAAAGGAGGACAAGGATGAGTTGGAAAAGATTTGAAAAGTAGAGTAAAATGTGTGTTTTGCATATATTGAGTTTGACAACATTTTGGTGATTTATGCAATCGGCCACAAACTGAAGGACTCTCGAGACACTCTTGTGTGCGAGTGCGAGTGCGAAAAGTCGAGTTTGCTCCTATTATTGGAGCGTACTTATGGTTGTATAAGAAGGAAGACGGCGAAGGAGAGTAAATCGGAAGAGGGAAAGAGAGGAGCGGAGACTTCTCCCGGGACTCGCCACTCCACTCGCCCAATCTAATCATGATGGATGCTATTCATATTGGTCCTGAGGGACTGTGAGCAATTAATTGTTGACACTCATCAATGTTGATTTATGAGAGAGGCTGTGTGGAAAGTCGACTTGCTTCCCATTGCTAACTCGACACATTGGCCGCTCTTCCTCTTTAGCTTCTTCTTTACTCTTTCTCGCTTTCTGTCTCTCTCGGGGATCCACGTCTCATTCCCAACTGCTCAACAAAGTCCAATAATAAAGAGGAGAAAGTCTCTCTTTCTCGTTCACACAAAGTCTGACCTTTCTCACCGACCAGGGGCAATGAGAATGCTCCGTGAAAAAAAAAGATATATAAGAGTTACAAGTTACAACAGTTCCCGACGAGTTACTCTCTCCTTCAGAAGAGAAAGGGTGGGGGGAAATGGAGAAAAACGAGCCCGTTAATCTTCAGATGGGAGCTGAGAGCAACGCTCCTGGAAGCCGGTTAAGGGCCAAACTTATGTTCCCATTTATTTCCTTCTCTACAATGGATTGGGTCGATTGAGTGTGTATATGTGCATGTATGTAATGTGTACGTATGTGTGTTACGGATGTGTGCATGAACCTCTGCTTCTCCGTGCACTCTCAAAGCCAAAACTTAACCTTTTCCAATTCCTGGAGACAATGGCCTTCATCTTCTCAAACCTTTCTTTTGTGGTTATACTTTACTACTAAAACAGGCCAAACTCCAATGACTCCAAGTCCTCGTCTTTGTGTCTCTCTTAAGTCTACACTCACTTTCACTCTCAGTCTCAGATTAGTTATGATATTTTACTATATAATAAGAATTATGTTTATAGTACATATATAATAGATCGGAACACGATACGATGATGATGACGATGCACACGCGGAATGCATCCAACACAGGAGCAGCTGAGATTTGTTCGAAAAGTGAAAACACTTGCCTGCCCTTGACTCAAGTGATCTGATGATCCCAACTCGTTGGGTTGCGTTGGAATTCGGAATGAATGGGAAATCCTGGTAGTGTACAGTAGCAACAAACCGCTTTCTCGAGAAAGGGAATTTGAATGTCATGATTATGATTAGTTCTTGGGTGGAGGGAGAAGATGTTGAAAAATTCAAAATCCTCTGAGTAACTGAGTGGTAAACTAAGGAAGCGTGTGCAAATTAATGAGTTTAGTAAGATGTGTGTGCGTCTGCAGATTTATGTGAAGTGGAAGCACCCGCACCATCAGAAATGGGATAAGGGAAAAGGGAAACAAGGGGGAAGAGAGAAGAATTGCAGTACAGAGAAATTAGTATGATATTGTGTGCTAAGTTGACTTGCTTGCTGTTGCTTCTTTGATTCCATTTCCCCAGCTTATTGAGAGTGGAAAACGGTATTAAAAGATTGAAAAAGAGGAACGAAAAGGTGAGTTTTTTTGAGACTTGGTTCCTAGTTTGTTACTATACAAAATGAAGTAACGGAATAGTGACTACTATAATAATTTTCAGCGGACACAAAAAATGGATTCGCCTTATCGGCTCTGCTTTTCTGGTCTTTTTTCCCTCACACAAGTGAAAATTCTGTTCTGATGAGCAGAGCACATTTTGAGCCTTTGCCATTGCATTTTGGTGGTGCCACAAGAAGAGCTGCTCTCCATTACCGCCACGACGATTAGGCTGTGTGGGTATTTTTTGGGGAGCTTTTTTGGTTCCTATATTCTCTTCCTCAACTGAGTGAGTTTTTGTATAGTGCAAAAGTCTTCTCTTTTGCTTGCTCCTCTCTCTCTTGCTGATCGCATCAGCCCAATTTATTCGAGAGCTGGAGGGGGTTCGGTTTTTTTTGACTGGTGCGGCGGGCCGAGAGACAGAAAATGTAAGGAAAGTGAGTCTAGGCGGCGCGTGGGGATTTTTCGCTGAGTCCACAAGACTTGGTCACTCTATCCTATTGGCTTCCGTATATAAAAAAAGAGGAAGCGTAAGTAGGAACTGAACATAAGAATAATATGCTGAGAGGAGCGTTGAAGAAAACGACGGAAGAAGAAAGCAAGTAGAGAAAGTGAAAAGTGTGGCGTCACTCTGTCTGCCGCCTGGGAGTCTGGAACTATGTGGTTCCTTCTTGGGTCTCATCGAAATTGAAATGGGGCTGTTTATTCACAGGGTCTATGTGAGCCATCCCTCTCTGATTTATGACGAGCAAATCCTCTGTTTGAGAATCATTAGGTACAAGTGTAACTTGTCCTCATCCTCATACTCACACACCCGACACACTCAGTTTTTCTGCATCTTCAACCCGAATCTGCACAAATCCCGTCCACACACGCCGTCGCCCTTGTGACGACGACGACATCGACAAATTTATGAACACAAGACAAAAAAAGGAAACGCAGATGAAACTTTCGTTTTCCTACTCGAATACGAAGTAGATAATGCTAGAGAATATACACAAGATATTTTTATACAGAGTATCACACAGTATCCAGTACAACTCTTAAACAAATACGCAAACCACCACAAAACTTTTTGGGAAAAACCGTGTGACGGATTATAAAAACGTAGGGAGGAAAAATGAAGAGTTCCTCCTTCATAGGGAAAGTAACTAAAACGTGAAAGCTTTCAAGCAAAGACATCTTCTGTGGGAACAAGGAGTACGAGAAATCATATGATACAAAAGGTGCGTTGGGGTGCTTGTGAGTGAGTTGCAAACTTTTCAACTCTTGGCGAATGTAAGACTAAACGAGAAAATAAGTTTATGACGGGAGGAACGTCACGCCCCGGTCAGAGAGGAGAGGTCAGAAGTGGTTTTCTTGCGTGGCCACGTGCACAATTTCTTGTCGTCTCTTGTGCTACACCACTGCGGATTTCGTTTTCGTCTTTCAGCTCCAAACGTCATCGTCCAACAGTCAACTTTTCATTAGATCAACTTTCCTCATGTCTCTTGTCCAGAGAAAAAAGTCTGCTTTTCGGGCTCTGCTACTACTGACTTTTTCTTCTCTTTGGAAAAGTAAGTCTGTTCGTTTTCGGGATAAATACTAGCTGATGGAGAGGCGATAGACTGGGGCGTCCGGAACCCGGAACGAGGGATCAAGGAGGATTGAGCTGGAGTCTCAGAGTCTGAGTGGACAGATCTGCAAGGAAGATACCAACTGCTCCCGGGGTTCCTGCAAAACTATCAAATCCTTCGCACACAATTTCCTCTCGCATGCATTTCCGCTGAGACGGAAACGAAAAAGAAGACCTGCTCATGAAACGACACTATCGAATGTTCAAGACGTTGGCTCCCCGGGTCCAAGCCAGTGACTCGCACTCGCATTGGCACATGTTACAAGTGCCGAAAGGCCGGAAGATTCCCGGCTTACTTAACTTACTTTTCCAATAGCTTTTCAAACGAAATTCCATAAAGGAGAGCAGTGCATTACATAATGAAAGGTGAAAGTGAAACTCAAAGGTGATTCAAAGGTCACTATCACGCTTTCCTTATCATTTCCATTTTCAACATACCCCTTTCACAAACACAAAACGATTTCCACGTCGTACGTTTTCGTACCCGAAATCAAAACAGTCCTACTTTTTTGGGGGACAATTTTTGGAGCGTTGGTTACAACTTTCCAAAGAAATATAATACAAAATCTTATTTCAATAGCTTTACCCTCCGTGACCCGTGACCCCCCGGTATATGAATGATGAATGGCTACAGTTAGAGTAACATTGTATATATTGGAGTAATAATGTAAGTAAGCACAAGAAAAGCAGAGCGGACACAAGGAACACTTTGGAGGACATTTCAGAGATCGTTTTTTACCATCAAGTTTATGTTGAAAAAAAGCGAAAAAGGTAGAATTCCTCGATGTAAAATAGGATCGGAGGGAGAATGAGAAAGCGGAGTGAAGAAGGGAACCCATGACACTCATCCATCGGCGATGAGTGCGTGTGTCCATTAGGGCCTCCCTAGTGCATCTTCAGCGTCTTTTTCAGCCCCATTATGCAAGAGGAGGAAAGACGCCGTATAGTAAAGTACAAAATGTGAACCTGACTCAATGGACCCTATGGACAAGACGACATGGACAAAGGAATGCACTCACCAGAGATCCCGTCGTACGTCCACCAGTCATCCCAACTCGCCCAAACCCCTGTCAGAAATGAAGGGCACAAAACACACAGTAAATGAAGAGTAGCATCGATTTGACATCCATCATGTCCTTTCTGACTCTGACCACTATCTATGCACCAGTCATGTCACCACGTGACCACTCTGCATCTCCACCTTTTCAACCGAGAAATGTCAACTTTTATATAATGCACATTTTCACTCTACAACCACTGTCCGTCAATTGTACTATGTATAATCTAAAAGTTTAAAATACTTCGTCATTAACAAACCATCTCAATTTCCGTCAAGTTTAGATGCCTAAGCTTTTCGTATATTTTCTCGTGTACTACAAAATTACCCTGCCTCAGAAGTCCAGAGTTGAATTTTATTAGCCGCTTGAATTTTCGTGCACTAAAATTAATGAGAAATCGACTACCTAAGTCACATTATATAATAACGGTAATTTTTATTAAATAATGTTACAACTGTTAAATTAAAAGTGAAATCGAACAATTTGTAAACAGCATGAAATTGATTTTAGAACAACGGACAAATTGCAGCGAAAGGCAATTTTCCGCGATGGGGCACCTTGAGACACTTTTTTGTATTACTCTACTGTACAAATCGGTAGAATAAGTTGGAGATTGTATTCTTACGGATGGAACGACTGTATCAAATTACGTACTCTAACATTTTGATGATTATGATTTACTTAGTTTTTGAAAAGTTTTTTAAAAACAATATCTAAATCGGATCATGAAATGGTCAATTTGATGAAGCCTTGATAAGACTACACGTTTTTGCACGACTGGAAATAAAGACTAGTGAAAAATGACAGGACAAGACGAAAATGACGAAGAAATATGACGAACTTTGACTTGACACGAAAGTTGAGTTGAAGGTACGAAGTGACACATGTGATGCCTTCAGAGTCAGATTGGACATGGACAAACTTTAAATCGATTTGAGATAGATTGATTGAATAGAGTTTCTTGGTCACCTGAGAGAAGAGAAATAAGAAAAGCGACGACCAGGGATCGAAAACGAACGGAGGAACTCATGACGCGGACACTCACTACAGAGCACTGATCGTCGTCATGATTCAGAGAAAATGAGTTGCTTTCTCCAGTGCTCCGAACGGAATCCCGGTTAGGACAACGATGAGAAAAAACAGAGGGCTGGAAAACGTTGTGAAAGACGCTGGAGCGCCTTGCGCCTCTCAGGGGGTGAACTGAATCAGGCTTTTTGGTTGTGCACGTACTGAGTGAAAGAGACTCTCTTGTGAAATGTCTGCTTTCACTTTCTATTCTATATCCCAAAAGTGTGTGTCTCTGTGACTGCTCTTACTTCCTCGCACTGACAATGTTCTCACGACTGTTGTGTGTGGGTCACTTGACCGTGGTGGTGGTTGGTGGTGGAAGAAGCCACAGTTCCCACTTGTTCATTCCTTCCCGTTTTCCCCAAAGTAGTATAGTAGCAAGACCCATTAACCCACTCGGATCCAGTCGAGTCGGGTTCTTCTCCTTATTCAAACCCAGGCGTTGGGATACAGACTTTCAGACATTTTTCCATACTGTCATTGCTTATAATGTATGCACTATACATTAGAATTCTGGGCTGCTGCTGCATTGCTGATTGCAATTATTACAAGCTACTACTAATACAAAGTCATGGTATAAACTAAATAAATGCAGTTTCTTCCATGATGAATGTCAATTTCAAGTGCAAACAAATGGATAGAGTTTTTTTTTGACTGTGGGACGTTGTTGTAGTGTGTGATTCGGGTGTTTTTGGTGGGCATATCCGACCGCCCTCCATGTCAGGAACGTAAGAAGAAGGTGGAGATGCTCCAGATGGAATGAGAGAGAAAGAAATCTTTCTCCTGTGTTCGTGTACTTACATTTGAACGAGTGTTTAAGTAGGCATAGAGTGAGGGAACACAGTTTATCTTGTCGACTTGGTCTACTTGGTTTTCCTGTGCATGGGTGCGGCGTCTCTGTCTAATCTGAAACAAATTAAATTGCCTTTGCTTCTCCCTCGTGGCGTCTTTTGCCCACAAACCGGATGGGCTGCTACTTCCGCTCACAAGTCTCTCTGGCTGATCGGCCACACTTTCCTTCAGACGCCCCTCATTCAATAAGCATTCCCTCCCCGCAGGCCAACACAGACAATTCTAAATGGCTTTGCTAATTCTCCGAGAGAGACTCATCCATCCTTTTGCCTTCGTCTCCACTGCCACTTTCATTCACCCGTCTCATTCCAACACTTTACCACGCTTTACACTCATACTTCCCTAATACCACCTATGTCTTTTCTATTTTCTTTACCTTTCGCACCGTGTGTGCTATTTCCTCTCTTTCCCCGTTCTTTGGTCTTTCTCCCTATTCACTTTCTCCTTGGTATTCCCACCTGTGCTAATCCTACTGTAAATATGAACTAATGCTAAACTCCCGCACTTAGAAACGTTAAATGACGAACGTCATAGAGAACCTTGATTTAGATTCCCTTGCAAGTGTAGTTATAATGCAATTTGCGAATCATTCTCGCAAGTATGTGTAAGGTATAGTATAATTTATTATGTACATCGGAGTGAGGCACGCTGCGCACCTTTCATCCCTGTGGAGCAATGAGAAGGAAAGTAGTGGAAGTATTGGATTGAAGAAGATTGAATTAAAGTGAAATTGTCTATGTACGAGATAGGTGGATGGAAATAAGGGAGTTGAGCAAGGATGAGGAGCACGGGAGACGCACACCGGACGGGAGAGACTTGATCCTGAGGGCGATGGGCGTAAATCAAGACGAGTTGTGATTGTCGGTCTGTTGTGATGCAATTTATGGAGAGACGAAGACGAAGAAGAAGACGAAGCAACGCAAACGGGACGAAAGAAAAAATAGAAAGACGTTTCTTCGTTCAGGTTCAAGAGACGCTTTGGAGCCTGGATGTGTACACGGTACTGTGACTGTGACTGCCCGAGAGTCGGCTGCTTCATCTCTTCCGTCTCCTCCTCACGTGCACACAATGCCCCAAAGAAAATGCAAAAAGGGATAAATTGCCTCGATAAAGACCTCAGTGTGCACTTATCCCGCAACCAGTCGCGACTCCTGTCTCACCAAATGGCTTCCCTCCCTCCTATTTTTTCCTCTTTTCTGTTTCTTATATGAAACTGTCGCATGGAAAAACATCCATGCATTGAAAGCGAAGAGATGAAGAGAGAAAATGGACTTTCGTACTGTATTTTACCCTATGTCACATCCAATGCAATGTTGGAACAGATATGCAATTGCGAAAGGGTCAGAATAAGGCACGACGAAAAAAAAGGCCCAGAATTCTTACAGCATCTCGTATCTTACAAAAACCCATATCAAAGTGCACACGACGATACGACTCTATTCGTTTTTGCTTGTTTTCTATTATTCCATAGCTTAAGTCGTTTAGATGTCCGTGTGTGTAAAAGTGAAGATTTTTTGGTATGTGTACTAAAGGATTTCCTGGGTTTCACTTTTTTTTTGAAAATCCTCCCACATGTAAAAGATGGGTTCAAAAGATCGGGGCAGAGAGTCAAAATGAGATTTTTTTAGTGGTGCGGAACTCTGGAAAATCAGTTTTTTAAGAGAGAAGAAAAAAACGGTTTAGTATGAAGTTCCTGTGGTCGTTCGAGTCTTATTGGACATTCTGTGAACCAAAATGATTTTGGTTTGCATTTTGCATAGTTCTTTGGTATGAAAGGAGAAGGTTTATTTGAATGGACGGGACGGAGTGGACTTGATGGACATTGACACTCCAAAGTCCGCGTGAATGGTCATGAAAACGGAAAACGGCAATGCCAACAATGGTTTATGTGCTTGAATGCAAATAAAATGTTCACGAGGTCTTGATGGCTCCTGAATTCTCGTGGAAGGGAAGTGAGGCGTACGAACCACGCATCACTTGCGACTTGAAACACTTGACAGTTTGAAACTATTTGGATGCCCATGGAGAAAACTATTACAGGAGGACTAAGAGAGAGAGAGAGTAGTGAGATTGTTGTCAAGTGTGCTTTTGCCTTGGTTTTGAAGAGCGACAAAGTCGCAAGTCCGAAATCGGACTGTTATAGATTCCGAGAGAGCGTAGCCTCAATGTGTGACGTGCAACCAAAGGTAATACGGAGAGAGTGAATGGTTTAGAATTGTACACGTAATGCTATACATGACGGAAGGTTTCTATAAGCTCTCTCTTTCCTAAATTATGGAATGTGATTTGAATAATTAGACGGAGAGGAATGCAAATGGGTGACAGGTGGTGGCGTTCTCAGGATCCTTCGTTCCCTTGCCTTGTCTTTCCGGAACGGGTTTGTTTTGTGTTATGTTTATGTGTGTCTTGTTTTTGGACGGGCGGTGGCGGTGGTCCTCGTGGTCTTTCCGCTTCACCGCACCGCCCATCACTCTCAAATTTGAAGGGAGCGGAAAGAGAGAGTTCAACTCACATTACACACTCACACAGAGAAAGAGAGGGAGAGTGAACCAAAGGTACACATCTCCATGAAAAGACTTGAGTCAATCCGTCTCCATGAACCCACCGAGAAAGTGAACCCATTCAAGTGGCAGGCTCATGAAATGAAATGAACGCAATCCCCCGCCCCCATCGCTTCCTCTCCTCTATATTACTCTTTCGAAAGAAATCTCAAAAACGACGACGATCGCGATGACGTCCACCACAGCCTTTTCCTTCATCTTATAAAACTTTATATTTTCCATCTGCATCCTTTATAAATACTACAACTTGCTGCAATTTCATAAGTAGTTTCAATCCGTTTAAAAAAATGTTTTTTCTTCAGAAATTCATAATTTCAGTTACCATCCGCAACACAGATTGAAACTTGTAAAAAAAAATAAAGTGTCACATGTTTACACGTTTACGATATACATGTTATGATACAAGCCTGAACATTCAAAATTGATTAGATTATGATTTTTGAATAGAAACTGAGCGAGTAGTATATTATTTTATGTATTTTTGCTATCATTGGTTGAGATCAACATTAACTGTTTTTGATATGATGACTTTTTTTATGATATCAGACTGGGTTTTCAAGTCGCATTGACTACAAAGGACGGACAAATGTTAGAGGATTGATTGATGGGCGAGGTCCTTTTTCGACGACAGAGTTAAGATGAATTAAAAGATAAGGACCGAACGACGACCTTTATACAAGAAGGAGAAAACGACAGCGCGTCTAAGACTTGGGTTGAAAGATGGGCAGAAGGGAAGTGTGAATAGGCCGTTGCCATGTGCCGAAAAGAATCAGATTGCTTAAAAAAGGGCATATTTTCACCCCAAAGAAAGTCAAGCCTGGGTGTCGTACGAGAATGGGACAGGGAAGAGGCGTCAGGCTGGCGCCGCTTCGCTTCCTGTCTCTCTCTTTTTACCGGCGTAACATCCCGTTTCTAAACCATTTTTAGTACACTCAAAAGGAATTCCAGCATCCAGATGAGTCTTACACAACAACATCAAATGCATCTCACTTAACGTATAACTTTCTCTTCAGATTTCTCCGGCTGGGTTAAAGGGGAGAGTGAGACTGGGAAAAATAAGCACATCCCAATGTCATTCAGATGTGATGGGGCATTTTTTCACGTTGAGATGAGAGGAGGAGAGTGCCGAGAACTCTCAAAGTGCTTGAGTCGCTTGTAAATTATACATTTCACTTTACAGCTTAGGTGAAATCTATGAAACCACTTCATTCAAAACAAACGAAATGATCCGTTTCGAATGAAACGCAGGTGGAAAACCCCCGCGTAAAATCTAGTCAAAAATTGAAACGGGTGAAAAGCGCGTTCACTTCGTTGGAAATTTAGTAATAAGATTTTAGAAGATTGGCTTTCATTTCGTGACCGATTTTTTTTTGGAGTTTTTTGTGTGTAAACTTACTTGTACACAATGGGAGTGTAACCCCAAGAAATGATAGTGATAAGTTGATAAGAATTGTGACGATTGAAAGTAACCATAGTATAGTAGAAGAGAAGAAAAGAAGTGATGAGAATATACCGGAGATGTAGAGAAAAAGTGAGAGACAAAGGGAACATTGGGCGAATTGTGACAGGAGAATGCAATTAGACGTTGATTAAAGGTAAGACGAGTGGGGTCTGGGTGTGGTCCCATTAGTTTCATCGCTGGAGAGCGAGAGAGAGGCAGAAAGTCCCATTTCCCATTTTGCAGTTAGTTGTTTGGGAGAGTACAAGGGACTTGGAGGAAGGAGAGGGAAGGAGATAAGCGGTCCGCTTTTCTCTTTACTTTCTGATCAAGAGGAATGAGATGGGCAGTGATGGGATAAAAGAGAGACGAAATGTGCTTTGTTGTATACTATGGTTTTGGGGAGGCGAGTTCCCGTCATACATCGCTGTCCGTCCCGATTACCGTCGCACGGCGGGACACCCGATTACGCTCCTGAGCCCCGCCGTCTGACCTCTGATCCGGAGGCTGCCCCCAAAAATCCCTATGGGCGTGATTGATGAGCGCGTGAGACTGTGGCTTGGAAGCTGCGGTTTTTGGGTTCTGGAATTTTCTTCTCGTACTCTAAGATTTCCCCAGAAAACACCAAAAAGAGTCGTACCAAACGTCTTCGTACTTTCTCTCACCAAACTCACCATTTTCTCTCCCGCATGGAGAAACGAGAGCAGGTAATTAGCCATGGAGGCCACTCGAAGTGCCTTTGACAGCATTGGGGGTTGGTTGTATCAAAAAACGTGGTTGCCAAAGGGTCGTGATCTCTTCCCTTTTGGTGCTCTCTACGATTTTTTTTGATTTGTAGCCAATCATGTCGTGCTCTCAAGCAAACACTCATAGATGATTTGAGACTTGGCAAAAATCTAAGGAAAGGGTTCCTCTGCTTTGATAAACCCTATGCTATGTATAGCCCCAAAGGGTTACAAATTACAAATAAAGGTTCTGAAAGAAACTTATGTGGTATGATGTACTGATAAGATATATAACTTGTAAAAAATATAATTACAATAAGCTTCCAGTATGAGAACAAGATAAAATCTTACGATGAGATTTAGAATAATTACAGGAAAAAGAATTTTTTGGAAGTGGGACAGCCACTCCCGGGACCTGAGGTTTCAAGAGAGGATAAAGCAATGGTGTTGCGGGTAACGGAACATAGAACTTTGTGAGAGTGAGAGAGAGAGAAAGAGAGGCAGAGATAATTTGTCGCATCACGACTGGAGTAAGCACACTTTCCCCTTCTTTTTGAACCTATCTGTTCGTATTCATGAGGGTCTAAGACGTTCACATTCACATACAAACGTGGAGTCCACGTACACTAAACTCCTCCGCTCACACTTACTCCGTATTACAAACTCATATTATCCGTGGCTTTCCCTCGGTTTTTTTTGCTTATAACGGCAACTTTCCATGTAAACTTGAAGGAAAGGATGAGGGACGCTTTCTCTCTCATCTTTCAGAGAAGAGCTACTGCTCCAATCGCAGAAGCAGTTCTATAACACTAGAGATCAACTTTGAAGAAGAACGCAGGGGAGAAAACGAAAGAACGGCGACGGTGATTTGAGCTGGGAAATGACTTTTTGGCGAAGAGGAAAAAGCGAGCGGATGACATCATATATAATGTGAGAGAGAGAGAAAGAGAGAGAAGGGCCGAGGGAAAAGTTTTCAACTTGTCAGCAGTTGCACTCTCGCATTTTCTTTCCCATTACGTATCGACCATTCGGCCGGCCACGGGAAATTTTTTTTCTCTTCTTTACAGTCTTTTTAGTGTATAGTTTGTGGCCCACCTTTTGAAAAGCTGAGGATGAGGGATAAAGATGTAAAAAAACAAGGGCGAGAAGAGAAAGAGAGAGACTCAGAGAATATGCCCGGCAATAAATTTATCTTGTCTTCAACAACAACTACAGAAGTGCATAATGTACTATAACTATGTGTATAGAGTAACTTGTGGATGGATGCCTGGTTCCTCTGCGGTTTGTCATGTTCCGAAAGCTTGGATTTGACTGTGTATGTATACGTGGTGGGAAGGAGAAACCCACAATGATTTGCCACAGTGACAATGGACGAGAAGAGCTCATTTGCATATCTCCGTCAATAAATGCGAGACAAGTTTGTAGTCTTGTGTGAGGAAATGTGGCGCCTTTGGGGTCGCCACAAAGTCGGTCTTCGTTTTTCCCCTCTTTGGCAAACTTGGCTCTAAACAAATAATACGACATGCTCTTCCTGGCAAGTTGACTTGGTCCAAGAGAAAAGACAAGACTATTGTGTCCTGTCCTGTTCCCTCTTTCCATGATACTTTATATTGCAAGGACGTTTTCGAAGAGAGTTGTCTTTTTGATCGAATCCTTGTCGACTTGGACTCTTTTTTGCTTTTTAAGATCCATCCGTTACGACAATATATAAGAGAATGAAGGCTCCATAAGAATCCCAATGTAGAATGAGAGAGAGAAAAAGCCTCTTCAGGAACAACAACGGCGGTCCCTTTCTCTTCATCTGACTCCTTGGTGACTTTGGAAGAGTCACAAATCAGTCATTGTGGCAGTCGAGTGGAAAGGCGGCGAGGCAATCACTTGCGACTCTCTCTTTCGTTCCATCATGCTTCTGATACTTCAGTTCTTACCACAAATTCAATGGCAACCCATCACCTCGTGACAGAGCGGATCATCCTCTCATCATCCGAGATCACTCATCTCCTACTCCTTCACTTTCCCTCATGCATTTTCGAAACATGGCAAAAATCTCTTCTTTTTTTCCATTTTATATCTCTCCCTCTCTCACTCGCCCGCTCTGTCTCTCCAGTCGCCCCACATTCATGATAGGACAAAGATGGAACTCAACTCGATCTTCTATCCAAATTAGCATAGAAGGAAGAGCAGCGCTCCAGAGAGGAATGATGATAGATAGTCGCTTATCTGTTGAGATGAGGACGCAACGGCCCATGTCCTCCAGACCAAAGACTACTTTTCTACCCAGGGAGGACGTTTTGCCTTTCGGGAACTCTACTTATATAACGCTACGAAGAAAAAATACTATGTGTGGTGACGACACGCTTCCTTCCAGAGCTCCGCTCCTTGGCTACGACGGGTACGTTTTTGGACAAAGTCTACTAAGTAAAAGTGCAAGTGTGACTTTGTCTCTGTCGCATGAGCATTACTAGCAAAAGTCTTATCCAAAAAAGACCTTTAACTACATGCTCACCCAGAAGAACAAAACTTTTCCATCCTTTGCTTTTCCCTCTTTCCAGACTCGTTCAAAAGCCTACAATTTTTTTGAGCAAAGAAAAGCAATGGAAAACGAGTGGCGATGGAGCGATGGTCGAGGGACACGAGTCACCCAGTGGAATGACACGCGGAAGATAAATGCTTGCAAGAGACTCTATGAATGAGAATGGGGAATCTGCACAAGGCGACGACATCCGGACAAGTGCAAGAAAACTCCTTGCTTTTCATGAACTTAAAATACGTAAATCTCATCCCTCTTTCAACCTGCCTTTATCTCATGTCCCGAAAAAAAAACATTTTCTCAAAATTACAGTATTACCAATATTCCAACAATATTACTTCCATTGAGGTAATTACATGAATTCATTACCTGTTCTAACTAAATCATATTTGGGGAGTTCAATCAGGAAACGAAAACTCCGGAAACCTTGAAAGTGAAAACCATAATGAAACATTGTAGTATTTTTCGGACATGACCGGATACGTAGGAACCAATACCGTTATATTTTGATATAATTCCAATTAATGTAGCATATACTATAAATATCCTTTATAGTATAGATTTGACGAACCCATTGCAAAAAAGTATAGTAATTAGAAGAATGAGAAGAGGAGAGATAAGAGAGAATTTTCATCTGAGTTGCTGTTCATAGTTGAAAAGACATTGTGATAAGGGAAGAATGAAATGAAGAAGAAGCCAATTACACGAGTCACTCTGACCCTATGAATACCTGAAAAGTTGGGAGGACAGGAATAAGGGAAAGTGTGTGTGGCACAAGCCAAAGGAGAAAGCACAGAAGCCTTATTATTGAACTAAAAGGCCGTTGAGATTGGAGAGCTTGTGATTGGGAGTCTGAAGGATTGATCCGCTTGCATAACTTCCGCTCATCTCCACTTTCGAGAGGCGTAAATACTGAGAGAAGACCGGGAGTGAGAGAAGAGAGAAGAGAAGAGCAAGATCAATTTGGCCGATACAGACTCCAGTCGTTTTTGGGGGTGCGGTGGGGCCGCCCTAATGACAAAGTGCCTTCTTCTTCCGTCACCTTCGCTACACGCTTCCACATCAAAATGTTCTTAGGTTTCACACTCCTTCCATTTATACATGACTACTATTCTCACAATGAAATTTAAGAGATTCTTTTTTTTTCAAAATCTTTTTCTTGTAATGTTTACAGATTCAAACTGTATATAGATTCGAGTTTGATCTATATTTAAATGACTTTTTATACTTCCAACTATACCAACTGGTTTTGGGGGAGTTTCTGCGTTGCGATTTTCTCTAAATTTCAATTCAATGTTACGTGATGATTATGATGGCGATGATGATGATTAGATGAAATGACTTTGAGACTTTGAGTCTCGGCGGTGACAAAGTTGACTACTTTGTAATAGTGTAGTGTCGGATACTTTACTTAAGTTGATTGTTTGTTGTTGTTGGCTGCAGGTGGTGGTGGTTCTTTGGCGCGTGCAGGCCACACGATGGACGGTCTCGTCATTTGCAATGCGTTCAAAAAGTATAAAGTTGAAAATAGAAGTCCTTGTGTGAAAGTATGTATGTGTAGTATGCGTATACACATCGAAGTGGGATTGCTATTGCTTCTCTGGTTCTCCCTTTTCTCGCTCTGCACCTCATTAATCTCTGCCGAGATCGTCATGATTGGAGATGGAGACTGTGCACTTTGCACGGACGAAGAGAGCGAGGGAACCCAGATGAACTATGGAGTCGTGCCATTTGGTTAATTAAGATAAGGAGATGGAATGACGTCTTAATGGCGAGTCGCGCACTGTCGACTCACAAATCCCTCTTTCTCTTTCTCTATTCCACTTTCTCTACTTTCACTCTCAAAAGTCTGCCAAAAGCTTGATTTTTGCTTGGGAAATACCAAACGTTGTGGTGCATATGTCCCCTCTCTTCTCGTTCTCTCCGATGTGGTTTCCTCCCACCAACCGCATGAGACCAACTGACCCATTCACTAGAGAGCAAAGAGAAAAGATTGGACGAAGATGATGATGACAATGATAAAGTCTCTTCAACGGCAATCATGATACCATATCAGCTTTTGTATTCATTCTTACTTATAGTTGTAAACTGGAGTGCTCCAGCAGTGTTTAACTGAATCCAGTGTCTAGTGTGTATAGTAAATTATAGTAACTATAAAAACAATGATGCGTAAATACTAACATAATAAAATGTACTATAAAAGATATTGTTTAATTAATAAATAGTGGGAGTTAGTGAGAGTGCGTTCCGCCGATGAAGGAATGACTGCTAATAGGCGAACGATACGATAGGCAAAGACAAGATACTAAAAGTATGACAGTATACAAGAATGAAATCGAAAGAGGTCTAGGAAAGCTAAAAAGTTTTGCGACTAAGTTTTTAAAGAGAGTTTAAAAGAACGTGCCCCAATGGACGTGGACTTGTCAACTCGTTGTGCGGACTTTGGTGTGGATGAGTGTCTTTGTGACTCATTGGGAAAGAGTCTAATTGAGGAGGAAAGATGAGTTGAAAGAGCGAAGGCATATGAAGAAGAAGGAGAAGACAGAAGAGGAAGATCAGAGAAGCTGTCAAAGTGAGACTGACAGAGTGGAAGCAAGCCGGGAAAAGTGAAGAAATGCTATACACAAGTAAGTAAGTGTTAGACTGGAAGGATGAGGAACAGTGAAGAGAGCAGAGAGCAGAGGAGAGAAAGCGGCTGATGGAGATTTTATGTAAAGCGCCTCTCGTCGCCTCGTCGCAGAAGAGGATCAGTGTCAACTTGTGGAGAAATGAAATTAAAGGGAAATCATAAAAGGATGCCCAGCAGCCGAAGGCGTTGAATTAAGATGCACACGGACTCTGGAGCCATTAAAGGAAGAGAAAGAGAGGAAGTTGCAAAGAAGAAGAAGTAGAGTTGCTGCCGATAACGATTTGAGGACTTGGGCAAAAGACTGTCACTTCCAGTCGACAGAGTGAAAGAAGTAAGGAGTCGCAAGAGAAAGTCGTAAACGGCTGAGATGATGCGACTCCATGGCTCACCTGCCCTCTGGCCCTTCCCATCACCCCTTGACCGTTTCTCCTTCTTCCTGTGTCTCCCAGAAAGCAATCTGAAATCCGACTACTGCCCCTCTGGCTCTGTCGGGCTTCCCGTTTTTCTGGATGCAGTCCAAGCCTTTCTCCGATTTCGGATTTCACCAGTCCTATGTACTAGTCTTCAGCAACTGCTAGCCTCGCTTCTTCTTCCTATACATACACACACCAGGAGTATACGTATTCACAAAGGCATTTTGCTCCTCAGTCCGTCTACACATAAAAGTCAATGAGGTGCGGAGTGCCCATTTCTCTTGTCAGCCTCGTATCGAAAAAGTGCTCTGCAACCACGGAGACTCATCCTTCCGTCCCGACCAATACGGAATGAACAAGACTCTTTGTAAATGACGCTCATCCACGTCTCAACCCGCATTTCCCACTGCCTTTTCTTTCTTTTCTTCGTTCTCCCTTCCTTGTTTCAGTAATTTATTACAGCACAACAAACCAGAATGCATTCTTATCCTTCAGTCCTCTCCTTGCCAAGGGCACGGCACCCAGTGGAATAAAACTAAACTTTCACCACTTATACTCTCAGGGAAAGCATGTTTGCACCGTTCACTGTACTTACATAGTATACTATACCTAAACAATATGTTACATGAACTTTGATTTGAATTCATCCACCAAATCTAATGTTTTAAACTTTGGGGCACTCCTAACAAAAAAAATTCGAAGATGAAACGAGTTTCTTCGAGATTGCCTTTACGACATGTCGTATTGACGGTAATTATGCTGCTGAAGTGCAGCTACCCGTGGTGGCCCACAGTGGCGGCGCTAGGATTTTTTCGAACAAGGGCTAAGAACTCCGACAAAAATGCAATTTTATTCTGCTCAAGTTAATTGTTTTTATTAGTTATATTAGGTACTAACACACAACGTCTATAATTTATAATATAGACGCAGCAAAAGTACGGACCGTTGGGACTTACACACGGGGCAGTTCAAGTAGTAAAATTCGGAAAAAGGAATAAAGCGTCGTAAGGCGCCGGAAATTTTTGATAGAAATACAGATACAAGCACGATTTTAATACGTTTTAGTGCTGAACGATCAGGGGGCAACGCTAGGATTTTTTGCACGTAGGCATCACGCACTAGGATATTTGTTGCGCAATTGTTTTCATGGTACAAATTAAGGTGAAGTTTTGCATCCTTTTCACAATGCTGCGTTCAATCGAAACGTTAAAAGGTCACGGCTTCAACAAAATAAACAAATAGACCTCACAAATCAACTGAACGTGTCACGAATCTCACAAACTGAATATGAATTGCAAACTAAAATGCAAGTTTCTGGCGCTTTACATGATATGTAAAGACTCGATCAGAATTTCATTGTTTGGCGTCAACTACAGGATACTAATACTGTTTCGAATTGGATGACTTTCAATTCGACCCATCATCGTGTCGCTTTCTATCTATCTAGGACTAGGAAATATAGGAAAGGAAAGCAAGCGCCGTCAGGCGCTTGCAAACTTTCAAAAAAGGCAATATTTTAATAGCACAAATGGCTGAAACATCTTTCATGGTGTCACGCAGTGTGGATGGTCTTCGACGTCACTACGTGCATGGGTCCGACAGTCCGACCTTCCCGTGCTTGGAACGCGACTGACCCAATCCGACGTCCATCAGTGGGGGGAGCTACGCAATGAGTGAGCGTGCAGCCCTCGCGCACTCACTGGGTAGACGGAGTGCCCGGGTACCCCCCTCTTGGAAGACAGCATTCGAATCTTTAACGACGTAAAGATAGCTTTGGGAATTATGCGTCGTCCTGATGAAACGGAAGGAGCTGACGACCCGGATGCTGGAGAGCAACAGGGAGACGGAGACCCTGCTGGAGGGATAGCCCCCCGCCACCGCGACATCCGCCATCATGTGGATGTCGCTTTTAGTATAAGTATACACGCTTCTGTTACGTAAATGTACTTTTACTAGGGTGTTTTCGATGGACAGATTATACCTACTAGGGTGACCTGTGACCACTAGAACTTTCTCCATCGACGACGATGAAGCTGTATACATATACACGAGCAGTGGTGACGGTGACGATGCAACTCGAACTCGTGCGAGCCTTCCATGAATACGAAAATACTGATATAGTATAAGTACAAAGTTGTGACAGCTGTTGCGGATGGGCACAGACGATGCAAATGATAGCAATGATAAAAAAATATGCGACACAATATTAGTTTTCTGAGTGCGTCGTATTTAATACTTCAAACAGGGGAGTCTTATATCACATTCGCACCAAAGACACGAACAGCAATAAACAATAAGAACAAAATCGTCTCTTTGCATTTTTTGCAATATTGCGCTCTTTGTCAAATCTCACAAACTCATGCAATAAATCGTCTTGTTTCTCAGAACATGCTCACGGATAAGAGCGTACACAATCGCAATCCAAAAAGGTTTAAAAAATTTTCAAATGGTTTGAAACCCGACGTTTAAACTGACTGAGTCCGAAGTTCCTTACAAGTACCATAATAAAACAACCGTAGGCACACGTTGACCTTATTTAATTATACGTGGGATTTTCAGATTTTTTCGAGCTCAACATTACAGGCAAAAATAATAAAATATAACAATAAAACTTCATTTACAACGAAATTGATCTGCAAAGATGCTGCGACGTGTTACATTAACACCTAAACCTAAATTATTGATTCCCATTTTCTGCACTGTTGGCTCGAGATACATGCATATTAAAAATCTCGCGTAATCACTTCCGACACTAAAAGTTAATTCGAGATTCAAAATGGTAAGCTATGAAGATCTAAGAATGAAATGTTCCACTTGGCTTCTACACCCAACAAATTATTTGCTTTGCAAACGATTGCACATTTTTGGAATGATAAAAAAATTGATATTATTATACGTACGACACAAAACACTAACATTTCATTCTCAGATCTTTAATCATATTTAATCAGTCCTCGTAACATTCAGCTGTCATGATCATAACAAATTGGAGATTGGATTATAAGCCGGAAGAAACTCTGACAACAGAACCAGGGCGAATACGTAGGAACAGTGCATGAAGTTTGCACAAGGAAGTTTTCGATTTTGGGGGTGTCGAACCAGAAAAAACACCTCTCTCACTCTCAGTCTGAAAGAAAATATTAAGCACGACGGCTAACTCGTATTACTCTTAACCTTTGTAATAAGATAATCTAAATGGTTTCACTACCAAGAAGGCGATAAATTCTTAACATTATTGTGTTCACGTGGGACAGAGGAAGGACACTGTGGATGACGAGGTAACTGTACAAGCTCCAGTTCCCCGACGAGGGTTACGCCGGACAACTGGCTCATTTAAGTAGGCTCGTCTCCTTCCCCTCCCACGTGCTAGTCCCTAGGAAATATCTGCTCCAGATTTGAGTACCTGAAGCGCATGCTTGACGTATCGAACGAGATCTACTACTGTATTATGTAATGTTAAAGGCCCATAAACGTGATCAATTTGGATAAAGAAATCTGGAACACACAAAATTAAAGAATTAGTTTCGAATTTCCATTGAGTATAACAACTAATAAGGACAAACTGGAGTCAACATTGACTTGGTTCTCACCTTCTATGTGGTACTTTTGTACGAGAGCATCCGCGCTCTCCCACAACTCGTGACATGCGATGAGGTTGTGGGTGTTATTGCAATGTTTTTGCATTTGGGAATACAGCGCCCTCGGAACTGCGGTTAAATGATTGTGATGCGGGGAAGGATTGTGTCCGCCCAATAGACTGGAACTTCCGGCAGGCGACGACGTCGGAGAGTGTGGTGACGGGGTACTTAGTTGAGGACTTCCAGAGGTACCGCCCTCAATCGGGGGTACCCGAGTGAAGTGGTCTTGCAACGTTGACACTAATTCTTTCGTTTCCTTCATCTTTATTTTAAACAATTTAAGATGTAGCATCGATTGACACCTCATGCTGAAAAGTACCAAAGTTCATTCCAATCAAAATATTACCGTCGGATAATGCTAACTATAATTGGAATCCTTGGAATCTGTTGCTTACCTTAGCACTATAATTTTGACTTCGACGGGATTAGAAAAATCGGGACGATTGCGGAATCGATTTCCTATGTAACGTATAAGTTGCAGAGTGTCTTTGTACATAGTAAAGGCAGCTGATTGACCCACTGAAATATCTCTTTCCATAGCAATCCCCGTTAGAATAAAATATAGTCCTGCTTCCAGGTAAGTTGACGCCTGAGCCGTGCTCACACGCTCATTGTCTGCTCTATGTTTCAACCTTTTCGCTTCCTCTAAATATGTATCCTGGTCCCTAAAGACAACAATGACAATGATAATACACTTTAGTCGTAATCACACTGCAATCAATGTGCTAGATAAATTTGGATTACGAAATTCTTCTTACCAGGGATTAAATTTAGAATAGCAATCGTCCATGTGATCGTAGCGTTCGAAATAGGAGTAAAACCTTCTCTGAGCGGGAAGCACCGGGGAATTGGCATGAGCTGGATTTACAGATGAATCCGGAGCAGGAGCAACTTCGGACTCGACAGGTGGTGTTCGTGTTGTACTAACGAGTCCTTCACCAGCAGTGTACCCAAGTACATTGGAGGTAATTTCGTCAAACGCCACAACACCTTCATCCTCCTTTTATACAAAATGTAATTAAGCTTAATGGTCAAAAATATGTAATTTCGTATCAGTTTAGTAATTACTATACCTTGGAATGAGAATCTGGTTCCTGTTTCTTGTTTTTCTTTGGAGAAGAACGCGTTTTCTTTTTCGCCTTCTTGCGGTTCGAATGACTCTTGCTCGATTTTTCAATATCTGATGGAGGATCTACAACGGGACGAGGACTTATTATTGTGTTGGGATCACTGGAACTTCCTACAATCCTCGAAGACGAGTTGCGATGGCTTCCCCCTGCCGGCTTATCGTCTTTGGGTTGAATAGTTGGAACAGCAGCAGTTACGGAACGCGGTTTACGAGGGATCTTATACAATGGGATGCGACAAATGAGGGAAGACAAACTTGCATTCGCCGGAGCCTTTGGAGGAAGCGGTTCCTCTTTAATTCTTGTTGGATGAATAACTGCCACAGGCGGTAAGGCGGGAGGTGCCGAGGCTGCAGTCTTGTGAGAAGCGGCTGAGGACGTTCCTGCCGACTTGTGATGCTTCTTGTTGTGATAGGACGAAGCCTGTACTGATGATGCTTTCTCTACAGGTTCTCTTAGCTCTCGTTTCTTGCTGCCGGAGGGAGCGCCCATATCTAAGTCACCATTGGAAGTAGAAGCCTTGTTGGCCGCTTTTTTGCAACTATCTTTGGCTGATACTCGATTCGATGACGATGATTTGGATTTAGTACCTGAAGAGTCCTTGCCAGTCTTCACAGGTTCCTCGACCGGAGGACTTTCAACCTTCTTGGACCAGCTCGGTCGAAATAGTTTACGTATTGTATCACTTTTGTTACGGTCCTGAACCACTTTCTTTCCTTTGACTTCTGGCGAACTCTCTTCGTTACTTTTTCGACCTCGGACACCACTTTCCGAGGACGATGACGAAGGCCTACGTCTTTTTCGTGCAGTTGTACTTGTATTTGTGTTTCCCGCACGTCTCTCTGCTGCAGCAGATGCTCTCGTAACCGGCTCTTTCATAGGCTTCACCACTTCATCTTCAGAACTACTTCCACTCAAAGCTGGGCCTTTAACTTGTAACAAATTTGAAGATCCCTTCATGGGAACAGTCGCCACGACTTTTTCAGCTCTCGTGTCTGGTGTACGTCGCAGTGATTTTCCTGGCACTTTTGTAATATACGCTACAAATAAATGATAAACTTAATGTATAATTTCTGTCACTAATGACTCAAAGCAAAAGTCCGTTAACACTTACGTTCACTGGATTCGAGTGGGGCTGGAGGATTTAATGGGGAGGCCTTAAAGGAAGACAGTTTGGAGCTGGCACCGGATAGATTACTGTCCAACGGACTCATCGACAGCGATTTCCCAAAAACTGAAGTGGATGTGACAGACTCTGATTTAACAAGGCCATCAGTAGGAACGTCCTCTCCGTAGTGACCTTTGCCATCCTATCAAGTCGAATCATTGAAATTAGAAGACTCCCACTCAAATCGTAAAGCCTATTGCAATTCAAGAATTTAAAAAATATAAACGTACCTTTGGCGATTTTCCGGTAACGGGCACACTGGAGTCAGCTTTGATGTTTTCTTTGCGGATGAAAGAACCTAAATTCCATCGTGTTGGTGAACTCTGCGAGATTAAAAACACCAAAACACCATGTTATATGGCTACTGAAATTATTACATAATAATGACTCTCTTGAATGTTACAAATACTATCGTTACTAACTGTAGTTATCTTTGGCGGTTCAACAACTTCCGCTGGCTGACTTGCGCTGCTCGAGTCCTCAGACTCGGAGTCACTGGACTCAGTCTCGTCGCTAGAACTACTGTCGGCACTACTTTCCATCCTCTCCAATGGAGATGGAACGTTTGCCATCACACTTTCACGAATTGTCCTGCAATTTATGATATTACTGTATTCCAAATTTATCATTGTAAAACGCATACCCGTACAAGTATTATTTCAAAATTAGTGACTTACTGCACTAGTATCTTCTCTTCGCTTTTGGAAGACTACAAGTTAAAAAATATAGAGTACCAGTATTAATTATTACAATTGGTTTTTGTGTCGATATAAGTACTTTTCAGCAATTTTTAATTTAATGGTGAACAAGGGAACCAGCTGAGCTGCCCGTCTATACAACTCGTGAGACGTTCTAATTGAATTTTGGAGGGAACATTGTGAGAGCAGCAATTTAAAGCAATAAAAATACCTCTCAAACAAACTCGTAATATTGCCAAAAACTATTTCAAACGTGCAAAATAATGCGATCAATTTTATAAACGTTTTTGTTTTAAGGATCTCTCGCTCTCCTAGTCATATTAGTTAACTGACTTAAGCTTTTTAGAGGATTACTCTGAGTGCCTGTGTCAGCTGTAGCTGTGAACGTAGCACAGTATAGGCGTATAGGCCTTTACGTACATTCCTGGTCAGGTAACTTCTACGAGATTAGTTGGCTAATCTAACTAAAGGTATGTGAAGCTTAAAAATTAAAATTCCTTCCTGATTCCAGAGTACAAGTAAGAGTGCTGAGCGGTTCCCTTATTCTTCAATATGCTTCCTAAATATTTGAAAATCTTTAAGATTTAATGTTGTTAGTTTGTGATCAATTACCCTTCGTTGCGTCAATTTTTTCGCGGTGGTTTCTTTAGGAGTCTGAATTGCCGTCAATGGTGGTTTCACATCGATCATCTCCTGTATAGAGACAAACCATTGTCGCAATGAAAAGGCAAATCGTAGAATATACTGGAAAACATTTTGTGAGTAATCACGAAACTATTTAGCTATTTGGCACAAGGGCACGAACTAATACATGACTAATTTTGAACAAGGAATTAACAATCAGCGCTCATAAAAGTTTATAACATTGTACCTTGAGCATGCTCTCCAACTCTAGTTGACTGTCGGCCTGAAATAAAAATTCATAGTCTTATAAATAATAACTAACAATTGAAAAGCGGAGTCGTCAAAGACCATTGCACATAATAATAATTGTACACAATAAAGAATGCAATGCATCTAACTTTTGACTTGACAATAAAGTAAACCAATAGCGTATGGTATGAGTAATAAATATATACAGTGGAATGCGAAAAACGACAAATAAACTTGTTGTTGTACATTAACTGGAATAGTTTTAGACATTGTGATTCGTAGAAAGTTAAAGAATGTAGTATTAATGTCCGAAATGGAACGTACATTTACAATCGTAAATTGTGAAATGTAAGTAGTAAAAATTAATGTACCGTAATTGGAAGGAAGGCTGACGTAGCATTGTAAATGTAAATGTAAAGTTTAGGAATGTTACTAATTTGAGCAAACGCCACTTACGTCCTGAAGGGCGGGCTTTTTGTTGACTCGATGCGACTTATCTGAATGACCCAAGGATGCGGGTGGATCACTTATCGGAGGCACGGAATGGACCGCCTTGTCACATGTGACACTCGGTTCACTTGTAAATGTACTGGCACCAATACCACCAGAAGCACCAAGTGGAGCACTATTGTTGGAATAAAACGGCGGAACGTTGTTCTTTGTGCGGGGCGGCGGATTTTGTACGGGCACTTTGGATCCACTCTTTTCAGAATTGCTATATTGCACAATCGACGGATTCGGATTGTGTGGGGGCACTTTATACGAGTTCGACGACGTGGAGCGGAAATTCGTCGTATTGGAAGAAGGCGGCTGGTTGGATACGAGGTGACTTACAGACGATGATATCCCACGAAGAAGATTGGAAAATTTATTATTATTGTCCACGGGGAAGACACCGGTGCTCGACGAAGAAGGACGCGAGCCTTCAGATGAATGGGGCTGGAAGAGCGGAAGACGAGATAACGCAGAAATGGAAGAGGCGCTGGACTGTTGCTGCTGCTGTTGTTGCTGCTGCTGTAGTTGAGGCTGGAGTTTATTATCTACACCGATTAAATTCACCAAACTGCGCGATGAATTGTCCAGCATATAATGTCGTACAGTTTCGAAATTTCCCAATGTATTGCGAATTTCTAGTGTCGTCGGATCCTCCACTGAAGGCTTCACCTATCAATCAAACATGACATGAGTCATCACATTGAAACATTGCTGTCCAACAGTAAATCCAAAAAAAACTGAAAAACTACCTTGACAGGAGCGTGAAACAAATCCTGGACACCTGCATTGATTTCTTTATTGTCGTTAGGAAGCATCTGCAATCGCTCTTGTCGTTGCCTCTCCCTCTGTCTGTCGCGATCTCGCTCTGTAATAGTAATAAGGTGACCATCAAGTTATGAACAATTATAAATTCCAAAAGAATGACGCAACACGCAACCCACTATTAATATCCACGTACAATTTAACACACAAACTGCTCGACTACAACAAAGTTGAATGTTGACAATTCAAAAGCGAGAACTCAACTGAAGAAAAATTAAACCAAAGCTTGACTATTACATACCCTTGGCAGACTGTTTATTTTGAATGCCATCATGACGAGAAGAGCCTCGCAGCATAGTTATTAGCTGTGAGTTGGCGACTGTGTCGACGGCGGAGCTGAGACATCGAGCACCAACAAAGTTTTCGCCACCTCTGGTTCATCCAGAAGGTCTTAAGTCACGGAATTCAGTAATTGTGCATAACATAAAAACAATTTAACGACGAACCACTACAATTCCAATTCCAAAACTTGTAAACTTACGATGCTGTGACGTAACTATATTACGTTTTATTTTGTATCAAAACCCTTCGATGTTATACCTACGACGGTAATATTTAGTATTATCCAGTCCTTTGAATTCACAGCTCGTTTCTCTCCATGCATTTTACGTTACATTACGTTACATTTATTTGCGTACCGTTCGTTCTGGTCAGCGGCCAATAATTATTCCACTTTGTAGACAAATTACAATCAGGAAGCTATGTATTATAATACAAATTACAATGAAAAATCGAAACTGTAAACACGATTGATGTCTCCGTCGAGCTATAAAATAAAAAAAATCGCTCAAGGAGTAATTAATGATGTTAGAATGCACTGTTGTGTTTAGCACTTTGTGATGAAAGTAAGTGATGTGAAAAAATTGACTCGACATTAAAGTCGAAAGTTAGTTTACAATAATTTTGACATTGTACAAATACAATATGAATGAATGTTGGATTCTTGGATTCATAAAGTCAAAAGTCAATGATAATCTTCAAATAGCAGAGCTAGCGCTTTGTCCATATCCATTCATTTCAGTCTTTTTCAATGCACACGGTCTTCAATAAACATGGATTTGACGTAGTACAACATGGTTATCATAGATGAAAAGTCAAAAACTAGTTCACCATACTACAAGAAATTGTAGGACAATCGACACTTTAGAGATCTCGGATTCGTCGGGGATGAATAGTGATGATTATGATGAACAAGTTCATCGCGGTGATGAAAAGGATGATGATAGGCATACATGAAATTCCAATTACGCCAATTATAATACATTCTAGTAATAGCACTATAAGCACGTTGAAGGCACACAATTCAGTACTTTTAGTCACTTTTAGTAACTTGTAAGCAGAATCTTTGTCGTTCTTCTTTGAATTCCTGCGAATACCTATAAAATCTCAATTCAAGAACCATTAGAACCTGAACGCACTCGGAACACTACAATTCTGATTACTTCGACAACAACGAATTCGCTCATGGAACTTGCAATAAATAAACTCTTTCAACTCTCTCTTTCAAGTTCCAATTCTTTCAAGTTTAAACAAACCAAATGTCGTCAAATGTCTTGTCTACTGCCAAGTGCCAAGACGAAAAGTCTCATATAGTTTTTTGGGTATTGAAAGTCAACTTGTAATGTTCAGTTGTTACTTTGTTTGGAGGATAAACCCAAAAAGGACACAGTGAGATTTTGAACATTGAATGTCTGCTAATGGGATTGAAGACTTGTAATTATCACAAATAAAGGGTCTGGGTCTGACCCGGAGATGTCACTCACCATATTTTCGGTGGACATGAGAGAACACGAGCCCGGAAATGGGACGACGAATGTGAGAGAGGCTGCAAGAAGGGTCGGGCGGGTGAGGTGAATCGAGGAGGTGGATACACACTCAAAAAATCCCTATCTTCGTCCATTCCATATTCTGTAGCCAAAACCAACTCTCAAAGTTGAACGACGGAGAGCACCAAACAACGTCTTCTCACTTTATTTCACTTCTATCTCACTATACGTTCTACGTCCACCAACCACTAGCCCAGGCTCACAAGTCTCACTGAGAGTCTCACTCCATAACACTTTGTAGCACTGTCTGTCTCACTGTCATTCCTGTATTCCAACAAACTTCTCCGTTTCTCCTCTCTCTTCTCACTCCATTCTGTGTCTCCACTACACAAAATCCAAAATCTCTCCATAAGCAAATCCCCAGTTTCCTATCCCATCATAGCACAAAAACATTATTTTTGCCTTTACCTTACGGCTCCTTCAGCTTCCCTCCTTCCTCTAACTTATTTACCTCAATAGTCATTTACATCAATTCCTTACGAGTCCAAAAACTTACACGATCAGAGATCACAGGCTCTATCAGGACCGTTCAGAAGATGAGTGCGACTTTGGGACTCAAGAGAGATTTGCGACTTCTCACTCTTCTCACTCAACTCAAAATGCACACACTTGAAACATTTAGTTGCGAAAAGTGCATAAATCCCAAATCAAAAGTAGGACCAATGAGCACCACACACAACTATGCAATTAATTCCGCCTTTTGTATTAACCTTTAATCTTTTTTCTTCCTGTTCATACTCATGAGACAAACAATGACGCCTCAACATTTACACATTTTGTGCTATGAGTTTATTTGCTAATTGCTATTTCCAGAACTATTCAATAAATATAGGACACTCCATTATTGTTGTACACAAGCGCAACAATGTACATTATGCATGAACCAATTTCGATACGGAAATGTCAATTTATATAATGAACAGAGAGCATTTTAATGCATTCAGTTTCATATGAATGAATGGTTCCATTGATTTTAGGATACGAGCTCACGATGAGTTACATGATTGATGATTAAAACTCATAGTTTAAAACACAAAATCTATAAATGTCAAATGTATATTAGTAATACAAAGATGTGACCTCTGTGACCGTAAGAGCGGTCTGCCTTCTGCTTACATGCAATAGGAATTATGAACTTTTGACTTGTGTCAGGATAGCGCTTATTGCGAGATTTGACTGGACAGTTTTCATAATTTTTACGTAATGATGAGCCATCCTTTAGTTTCTGTGATAGGCAAAAGACACGTAGAGTTTCCTCGTCTCTTGATGATGAGAAATCATGGTTTCTTTCAGATGAGTCCAAGAAGCAAGACGACAACAGCAAAAAGGAACATCGTTTTGTGTGAATACGTTGAGGCATGAGCATTTCAGCTTGGTCTTGTCTATATTGGCTCTTTAACCTGTCCTTTATGCATTATGCATTCGAATCCCGATGCGATGGAAGGAGAAAACAGTAAAAAAAAAAGAGTCCAATGCTTCTTATACGGGAGAAACTGCGAAACACAAGGGCTGCATGCAATGTAAATGTAGTAATGTTATACTTGTACAGTGTCCAGGATGCTCAGGTTTGTTTGGACGTAAGGAAGATGCTGAAGATGCTGAAGATGAAGATTTTGGTCATTGTATTTTGTGGGATGGACAGAGATGGCCAGTTTGTGGATTGAGGAAATACGTCCTCTAGCCCAAGAATAGACAACTGAATGAGACAGTCTCATAGTGACGCTGTCGGCTATGCTGGGCGCTCTCCTCAATCCGCAACCGACTCCTTCACAAGGGAAGAAAGCCTGGTTTTCGGCTTCAAGCTTCACTCTTTCCTCGGCTTGAGTGTTTGAGCCTGAGTTCCATAGTCAGTCCCATCCAATTGCAATTGATTCCTTCCTTTCATTCGCATTTGAGTTGTCGTCTCAGCAGGTTACAAGAACCTTAAAATTCCGTCACTCATCTGACTGTGTGAAAAATGGCCGACGAACAGGTACCGGACATGGAGATTAAAATGGGAGATTGTGTTTGGTAAGTCACTTTTCTAAAATGTCAATTTTTTTAAAAACCAATTATTTGAAAAATAGTAAAAGATGAGTTCCGCTCAGTGAGAATGATACAATTTTCCCATTTGAGGTTGTGTGAGGATCTGGCGGGATAATAGTTTTTTTGTGTCATTCTTGTGTATTTATGTCAGTTGATGAGAGATCCAGCTGATTTTGTTTAGTACTTTTCTAAAGAAATGATTTTGCTTTTTTTTTGTGATGATTTTAAGAATTTATTTTGTTGTTTTTTTAGGGCTAAGATGAAGGGATTTCCTCCATGGCCTGGACGGGTGAGTTTTGTAGGCGCGGATGATTTCACAGCGTAGCAGCGTATTCTTGGGAGATCGAGCACCGCAGCGCCAGCGTGGGATGGGGATTTCAGCTTAAATCGGCGAATTCTAATTCACTAAATCAATTCTATGAATTCAGCATTTTTTTTGCGTTCCCCCAGAATACACTGATATGCTGCGCAATCTACGGCGCCTGAGTTTTAATAAGTCACACCTGTTTGCTTTCGTATGATTGTAATGAAGTCAAATGACTTTGTTTTATAACATTGGGATTTTTTTTTATTCTTTTATCTTTTTAGGTGGCTGATGCTAAAGTTGTGAAAATCAAGGTCCCGAAAATTCTTGCGAACAAACAGTGTCACTTGATCACCTTCTTTGGAACGAATAACCATGCTTGGATTGAAGATTACAGCGTGAAGCACTATACTCAGTATCGAGAGAAGTTAATCGCTTCCAGCAAGAAGGATTCGTTTTTGCAGGCTGTTGAAGAGGCTGACAAGTTTCTTGAAGATGGTGGTGAAAAAGGTGATGCTGATGATGACGACA
The DNA here is from genome assembly GCA_019776145.1 of Harlomillsia oculata. NCBI lineage: Eukaryota > Metazoa > Arthropoda > Collembola > Entomobryomorpha > Oncopoduridae > Harlomillsia > Harlomillsia oculata. The sequence goes on along the minus strand of JABASF010000220.1, from coordinate 8,943 downwards.
TCGCTGATGATGCCGACAAACTTCGAGACACGGATAACCACAATGCCCAGCTGAGTGATGATAGCGATGCATCCAATGATATTATGAACGTTCCAGTTCCAGCCCCATCCAAGGTACTTGTACAATAACCTTTGTTAGAAATGTATGATTGTTAATTGTTACTGTAGTCCTTACATTTATTACATTTTTGGAGTTTGTCAAATGTGTTTGATACACTGTTTTTTTTTAAAACTGCAATACACAATTTAAACTTCTGTTTTTTAGGGACGGAAGAAGGCTTCTTCTGATGATATAGAAAATGGTGATTCTGGCAGTGGACCTGCCCGTAAAAAGCGTCGGGGAAGTGCTCCGCGTAAAGCTATCATGCCGGAATTGCACACTGAGGATATCAAAAGTGTGCGACTTCAAAGTAGTCTTCGTCGTACGGCTGTAACAAGCCTGTTGGATCGAACGGCTGCTCTTTCCAGCCCAGTGGTAAGTATTAATTTTGTACATGTGTGAAACTTTAATGTGAGTTTTTAAGTATAAACAGTACTCTTATCTATTTTCTATTGTTTTTTATGTAGCAAATGAAAGTTGAGCCGGTCTCTGCTCTTTCTACAGTTCCGGATAAAAAAATCACACCATCATCTCTCCGCTTTGGATTTCTTGGATTGGGAAAAATGGGCAGTGGAATCGTACGAAATTTGCTTATGTCTGGTCACACAGTCAGCATTTGGAATCGTTCTTCGGATAAGGTACATAAAACAATTTTTCTCATAATAGCTTTCTTGTAGTTTATTTTGCTTCATTTTCATTTGTGCATTACTTTCCGAGTCAGTGAATATAGAATTGCGTACTGTGTGAAGATACATCCTATTAGTTTGGATTCTCAGAATGAGCATTACCAAAATTACCATGGACATTTCCTGAGTTAGGTTTTATACTTGATTCTGGTATTACATTTCAGTTGTGTATACGTTAAGTTCCAATGCTGTGTAGATTAATGAACTTCCGTGATTCTTTGCAGCGAATAGGAGCTTGACAAGTTTCTGTAGGTAGGTGAGTGACGCGTTTTATCACTTTAGTACAAGAACATTTGAAGTTCTTTGGACTATTCGTAATTATTTACAGCATTACACTATACTTATACTGAACGGAGACCATTTCACAAGTAGGTTACGTATTTTACACGTCATAAGCCTAATATAAGATCATGGCAAAGAATAGACGCATATGGCATGTATTAAGCGATATAGGTCCACTCGTCGATTGTCCTCTACTCTCTACAATGCTTCATTCTTAGGAATCGTAATAAACTGCTTCCTTATTATTTCTTTAATAGTCTACAATTTAATTGATTTACATTACCGTCTGGCACGACCAAAGTTCCTTTCCCACTGATATTTTTGCACGTGCATTCTTCATGGTCGTTATATTCAATGAACATTTTTATCGCTTTTTTGGCGAGGGAGCATGTTTTCTTTGAAGTCCTTTTTCCGAGAAGCAATAAATTATTTTCCATTCTTTCACTCAGTATAGTGAAATACTATAACGATGAATAGTAATGGAGAGTTGATAGAGAGTCGAGTTCATGGCTGTAGGCTGTATAGCTGTATTATTCGTAGGATAGGAATTTTTAAAATCGAGAGCTTTAACATTGGTTTTGATTTTGAGTCTTTCAAAAACGACTATGGATAGCCTAAAAATACATGATTAAATGGGAATAAGGTCCATTTAAATAGATTTCAGAAATGGAGCAGAATGTTATCAAAGTATTGTTATTATTGTTATCATATCATAACAAACATTTACCATGCATTGGCGTTGTCATAATGTCATCACAAAGAATGAGGAATCCTTCTGTTCTGAGACATGCGGCAGTAGATAGAAAGTCACGTGTTCCTCTCGTATTACGCATTATTGCATTGGATGTTTAAGTTTCTCAGATCACAGAGCAAGAGCAACGGTTCATGCTTTTCTGAGTCTTATCTCAAAAATCTCCTTTCTCATGGCTCTACTACGGGGTCCATTTTCATGCTTTGTAAACCCTTTCCCACTTATAGTCCATTTTAATGAAGTATGAAATACGAACGAGGATTAGAAACGCTAAAAATTATAAATTTAAACAAATTGGCGTACAAGTACAACAAAGTAAGTATAGGTTTATTGGAGTACTTCATCTTCATTACTCGAAACACGATAACACGATTTGATTTGGGAACAACAGGTATTCAAATAGATATTATGTTTTACGTGGTTTTTACGTTGTCAGTGACTAGACAAGGACATCACTCTTTTTTACGTGTATATTTGTTGGGTACGCTTGCGAGTTCATATTCACTTAATAGCATTTACAGGTAAAATGATTGATCATGATGATGATGATGTAGGACCGCAAAGATGTGAGCTTGTTATTATATTACAATCATCATCATTCTTAATTTATCATCATTATTCATAATACATTTCGTTGTTTTATAGTACATACCCCATGGAACTATAGTTTGTTCATATTTGTTAGCCACGATTTAGTGAAGGAACGTAATTCGGTATTGAACTTGAGTTTCAAACTAGAGTTTAAATTAGTACTATACATCATTTACAAAGTAGGGTGATAGGAAGGAAGGGTTGAATCAAGAAAGTTATGTAGCTGAGATCTATACTCTCTCAAACATTTCGAATATATTACGTAGTATTCATTCCTGAATAGTTTGGCAAGTATGTTGCCTTTTAAGCTGATGTCGATTCAGTGTTTTCATTATTTTCGTTGTTGTTTGTGTCGTCGTCATCCCCCGATGGAGTGCTGTCTGGTGGAGCAGGTGGAATGAAAGGTCCAGGTAACTCTCCATCGAAGTAGACGTTTAAGAACTCAGGTGGAATGAGAAGGGAAATGTGTTCCATTCTGGCCTTCATTTCTTGGCTCATTTCTTTTGGTTGTGGAAATTCTTCAATGGCTCCAACTTCGCTCAGGTCATCCATGTAAATCGAATCTGTCCTCGCACATGCGCCCATTCCACGACAAGTGTCAAAATTTAGAGTTCTTGGTAGATTTTCTAGAATTTTGTTCAGAGTTTGGGCTTGCCATTTGTACGTTTCTCTTAGCCGAAGCAATTGATGACTGCTGAATTTGCAAACTCTGTTACGTTGAAATAAGTAATTTTCTCGAACACGACATAACTGCTGAGCAGAATAGTTGCTCACTCGCCGAATCTAAACAAACATAATGAATGTTAGGCTATGGAAAAGTTTGCTGATGATATTCACTAATAGTTGTAGTTAATTACCTGATCGTAATATTGGTCACGAAGCGTGTGAAGTTGTTGAGTTCCGTAATCTCGAATATCAGAGAGATTTTTCGTTTGTGTCGTATAGCTATCTCGAATACGCTCCATTTGCTGATTACAATTTTCTTTGATCTTGCTTGCTTGCATGTTATAGTTGTCTTTAAGCCAGTCGAGCTGACTGTTTTTGTGTTGTTCCAAGGATTCAAAGAAGCAGCGCACTCTTCGCGTCTGACTCGTAGTGTCCATGCTAATGCATGTAATTCCGCATCTAAAAAACAGTCACAATGAATTAATGTGTACTCATTAAAATTAATTAATGAGCTCAAACAGAATTTAAAATGTTATAATTCTTTGTACCTGTTCAACATTTCTCGGATGAACTGGGTTATGAGTACTACAAGTAGAAAGCTAAGGCTGGTGATCCATCCGACGAAAATGCTCATGAGTCGTACATCTGCGAACATAGAAACATCCACACCCAAATGGACATAGTGTGTAATGTTGACGTCCTTGTACGATGCGATGCAAAGATAGAGTCCGTAGTCGGTACGCGACACGTTTTCGATGAACAAGTCCCCGTTGTCCAAAAATAGTTGTTCTGTTATTGTGTCGAAGCTTGAATGTGTAGGATCTACATGGCTTCTAGAGTCGGCAGAAATGTGAACTTTGCTTGGGGTTATCCAAGTGATGGTGGGCCAAGGATTTCCTTGACCATGACATTGAAGTAGTGTGCTGTGACCCATGACGGCGTAGTAACGAGATGGAGTTCTGGAAATGACTTGTGTATATGGGCAAGAATCAGTTATATTGTTCAGATAGGGAAGAAGAGGAAGAGAAGGTTCGTTACTGAAGTGACATAAGACTTGGTCAGAAGTTGTGAGAGTGAGCCGAGCAGTTGTAATCCAGTCGAGGAACCATCGATCGGAACAGGTGCATTGCCATGGGTTTCCTTGTAGGCGTACGTGGGTGAGTTTCGGAGCATGTGTCAGTGTCTCTGGAATGAAGGTCATAGCGTTGTGACTAAGATCTAAGGTTTCGACAGACTGAAGGGTATTCAGAAGACGATCCATTTCCATTCTGGATCGTGGCCCAGTGGCAGGATCAAGAAACATGGCGGGCACCCACGTGCGCGACATTAAAAGTGTTGCAAGATGAGCGTTGTTTATAAAATAGGGTTCGAAAAATTGAAGTAGACGGTTATGACTGAGGTCAATTGAGGAAACGACTGTGAGGGGATTGAACACATCCGTGTCTATGTAACGAATGCGATTATGACTCACATCCAGAGTCTCAAGGGACGAGAGTCCGACGAACACTTGTTCTTGAAGATGCTCCAATTGATTGTATGAAAGATCAAGAGTGCGAAGGTAACGGAGTGGCTCCATGAACCCTCCAGGCACACTTCCAATGTAATTCTTTGACATATTCAAGTAAGTGAGGTTGTTCAAATGAGCAAATGATACTGATTCCAACTGAGGGAAGGAACAGTTGTTCACGCTGATATGACTCACGGAGCTAGGAAGATTCTGCAAAAGGACTTCCACAAGATCCGAATTGCTATCACGAAAGATGAGGCGACTCAATACGCGTAGGTTGGCTAAGAGCTCGACGGGTTCTGGAGGACGCTCTTGAACCAAATAGTAATTTGTATCGATTTTCGCCTCTGAGATATTGATTAAGATAAGGCTGTGTCGTATAATCCCCGGATCATGTTGAAAATAATTATAGAAGAAAGCGAAAGATTCCAGAGTCACGTTGTTCAAGTGAAGGGCAGTTAAAGGTATCGCAGGCAGGTTCATGTGGCTCTTGTCCAACACTGCGTTCTCTATTGTGAGAACCTCCGTGGTATTAAGTACATGTTCCAATTCCAACTTGACGGATGGCAATGTTGCCGTCGCACCATTGATTCTGAGATGACTTGTGTTGTTGCCGTTGTCCACTGTGCAAGTGCAGGTAGACGGACAGGTAAAATTGACATTGTAAATGGTGGTGGTGATAGCGGGCTCCGTGGTGTTGATGGTGCCATGTCCAGTGGCCCATAGACACGATAGGAAGATCAAGTGTGTGCACAGTGTGAGGAAGGATGGTGCAGCAGGCCTAGTGTCCATAAGAGCACCCATCCTGCCCATGGACATGGCCAAGAGTAACTGTCAGCTCGTCATGTTTCAACCCATCCTTTCATGGCTTGCATGTCTGCAATGAATATATACGGACACAAAAATCAATATTCATGAATTTTCGTCCTGCTCTCACCTGACTTCGTGATCACTCATGACATCCCGGTGAATTTATACGTACGAATTACCTTGTACTTTGTACCTTTTGCGTAATCTAACCAGTCATTAGCACATGTATACTATTGCAGATTCTTACTATCATACTAAACACACTTCTCATACGGCAGAATTAGAGCGAACAACCATCACAGTCAAAAAACTAGCTGTGTATAGTAATAATAGGGAAAAAAGTAGTTTGTCTGTCACTAACTCCTAAAGTTTCATCTCTTTTACCTGCTTCGCAACAGGAGCAGTTGTTGTTCATCGAGATCAGATGCATTCGAGAAACAGAATGAGTCAAGGTCACTTTTGTCTGTTGGAGACTCCAGGTGCAAGGATCCAATCGCCCTAGGATATGATTAAAGGAAACTTGTTCCTTTAACACCACCTAAAGGTCATTTTTCTTTTAAGTAATACTTTTCCCTCTTCTTTCCACTGGGGAAAAAAAAACTAAACTATTACTTTACTGTAACTAGTGTTAAGTTTCCAATAAACAACGAGAATGAATGGTCTATTACAAAATTAATTATTGTAATCACTATCTTGTAATTCTCATAGGACATTTAATAATATTATTAATAAATGATCTATGAGTATATACACAGAGGTCTTGACTCCTGAGCACAACTAAAGATAAATGAAACTGAAAGGAGACGAGAAGGAATGATTACATTCATTTGAAGATGTGTTTGTCTGTAGTATTGAAAAAAATACTACTGGTTTTGAAAAATTGTACAACTTCACCTTGACCCAAGAACCTAAATTTTGTGTCTGGGCTCAAAAGCCACACAACTTGTATGAGATAACCTTCGTGTCCAATCGTCAGTCGTCAGTTAGTGAGTTATTGTAAAGAACAAAGCACGCGTTTTTTTTCATTTACAACACAATAATCATCATTCGTCATGGTCTGTTGATCAGGATGATAACGTGTGATGACTGTAATAACGCAAATGAATGAATTTATTTACACTTAAAGACAAAGTTTAGTTAACAATAGTGAGCACGGCGCCTCATTCGTATCCAATCACATGAGCGAGGAAACAAAGTTAATTGTATAATCCCGTAATTGTGTACTTGTATTTTGTTTATATCACTTACCTCGTACAAAAAAAAGATGACAAGCCAGGATTATTTTAAGACGACGACGACAAGAATAATTTTATGTTACTTGGGAATTTTAAAGAATTGAATGAAAGGACGAAGGGCCAAATGACGACTGAAAGGAGTTTTGTGGATTGGGTCTAAAATTCTCCTGCCTGGGAACTGGGAACGTGAATAGGGAAAAATTATCAGGCGCTGTTCGCTGTTCTCACAGTGAGAGATGGGGAAACCATGAAACCAACATGACTTCTCTTCTTTGTGCCACACTCACTCACAAGTTTTCTCGTATATTCACACGATAAGAGGAAAACTGTGACTATTGCTTTTTGCTCGTGGTTGAAGAGCTGAGGAGTTGGAGAGGAGCAGACTCTGTGCTTGCTGGTTGGTCCCAGAGAGAGTCAGCAGCTGCGTAATAATGCAAAATGCGAGTGTATACGAGGAAAACCCCAAAAACTTGCATTTTATTTCACCGAACTCTGGTGAGATTACCTTGCATTCCGGCCTCCGCGTCGACTCAACAACAACGTCAAGGTTGGAGTTTGGGATTCTCCTTTTCTGCCTTTTCTTCCTATGCGACAAAGTGATATGCGACTATTTGCGACTTTTGTGTATCCCTTCTTTATGCGTAGTAGGGTTGTCGGCGGTGTGTCGCTAAATTAGTAATGTTACCGTTTGGATCATCATTGCAATGTTGGTAATGATCATTGAATCGTTGACGATTCTTGGAGCTATATTTATATGTCTCATGCGCACATTAGACGAGGCTACTATATTCATTCATTCATTTGTAAGTGTAGGATTCCTCTGCTTTGTATGCTATTTGTTATTTAGACTTGATTGAGAATGAATATTATGAATGGAACTTAGTTTGTTGGGTTTGTTTTTAGGAATTTTATTATTCTTCCTGTCGCGTCTTGTTTGCAGGACTTTTTTTTTGTTATTTCATCCAGGGTTTCATGAAGGCTTGTGTAATGTTATGTCTGTGCTGATAGTCGCACATTCAGATGAGACATGGTCATGATCATGAAATCATGATATGTGAAATGTGTCGTCGTGGATAAAAATGAGATTACGATTTCTGTTTGGAAATCGTTGTGTTGACTTTGGAATGGCGATTGATGGGAGTACTAATCGTGAGAAACTTTAGGGCGGATGCTGTCATTTGTTAGTTTGTTGTTATGTTAGCTTGTTTCCAAATTCGTCCTGCAGATAGAATAGTTTTATTGGCCTGATATAATTTACATAATGGGAGCTTGATGTTGTGAGTGATAACTGATGAAGATTGCTTTTGTAATTGTTGAATTTGAGAATCAACATTGCATGAAAATGGCACATGTTATCGTTTATTTGTATTCATGCGCATATTGACCAAAATACTGTTGTACGATTGAAGTTATATTGAATTTGAGATTTGAAGTTTGTTGATTTCATTAGAAATTAAATATGGGCCTATGCTTTGTTTGGATTTCAGTGCAAAGAGTTTACAGATGCTGGAGCTAATGCTTGTTTGACGCCATCGGATGTTGTGTCCGAATCGGATGTCACTTTTGGATGCGTATCGGATCCGCTTGCTGCAAAAGAAATGGTTTTCGGAAACTGTGGAGTGATTCAAGAAATTACGACTCAAAAGAGTTACGTGGAAATGACGGGAATTGACCCCGAGACGTCACAGGACATTGCGGATGCTATCAACACTCGTGGCGGACGTTATTTGGAAGCGCAAGTACAGGGAAGTAAAATGGAATCTGAAGAAGGAACTTTGATTGTTCTTACTGCTGGAGATCGCTCTTTGTACGAAGATTGTGAGTCTTGCTTCCAGGCATTGGGAAAGAAAACATATTTTCTTGGTAATATATTGATTTTTCATACATATCATACAATGCTAATGTATGTGTATATGAGTATAGTTTTTATGGAACGAAAGTAAGATAAGTGACATTTACATTGATACAGGTCAGGTTGGTACGGCTTCCAAGATGAATCTAGTTCTTCAATTGATCAATGGAGTTGCTCTTGCGGGATTGGCTGAAGGACTCGCACTTGCTGGACGGGCAGATCTCAAACCGGCGGAGGTGTTGGAAATCATTGGGTTGTCAAATATTCGGAGCCCTTTGTTCATGGAGAAGGGGCAAGGTTAGATTCATCTTTGACAAATTTGGTCTTCCTACTTTTAAATGTCAAAACGTTTAGCGTGTTTAAAATTCTCGTTAGCAGTAGCAGCCATGGGAAGTGGTTGCTCTAAAGCGTTACCCAAGCCAACAGCCAAACTTAGATCTTTCTGCATGTGACGCAGCGGCTGA
>JABASF010000219.1:0-54050 GCA_019776145.1 Harlomillsia oculata | reverse complement strand
TGTGTGACTTGAAGTTTGAATCTGTGACAGTGTGACCTGATTTTTTCCAAAGTACACAACTTGAATAAGACATCTTTAAACGATACTATGTGTTGTAACTTGTACTTGTAACATTTACTATATTTGAACCAAACCATCCCTCCCGTCAGTTTTTCAACCCTACAAATTAACTACGAGTGTGATGAAGATGATGTTCATTAGAAACAAGAGAAGAGGAAGAAGACGAGAGCGCGCGCGTGATTATGTAACACAAGGCGACAGACAGTTCCAGTTTGAGAATTTCACCTTGTGTACTATTACGTTAAAGTATTGCAAGGCTATAATACACAAAAAAAATAAATATATACCAAACTGTTGTCTTCTCAGTCAATTGCAAACATATAAACTAATAATGTTTAAAATGCCTTTAAAAAATTCCGTTTGAGAAATAAATTTAAGTCGGATATTCCTATTCAAATCTTTAAAAGAATGTATGCACATGTTGACAAGAAAATAATATAGACGATATAAGTTTCAAGTTTCAATGCAAGTTTGAGAAAAAAATTATTATTATTATTTATTATTATTGTGTTCTACTATAAAATAAAATAAGAAAATCGAACCTGTGACCAACGAACTAAACATGGGAAAATCTACAAAAAAAAAATAATTATACTTAAAAAAATACAAAAAGTGGATTTAATAGAAAGCCTTTTCGTCTGTAATAAAAGTCATTCCTATCTCTTCTTGTTGGCGAAATTATGTCGTTTGGCACAAATTACTTTTGTTGCAATCTATTATTAGAGTGTCTGTTTTTGCAATTGCACGATGTGGGCTCCACTTAAAAAAGAAATGGTTCATAGAATTGCAAGGTACATTTACAATTTGCATTTGCTTATTTTGCCATTTAGCCATTTAGCCGTCGTATTCCAAATTACTACACCCAAACAAGAAACCTAAGCCAAAAAAGAGACTCAAGTGCTTAAGTGGGTTGAGTAGCTTTTGAGGAGCATATCTAATAGTATCTGTAACAGTGATTTAAATCAATGAGTTATTCTTGAAGCAGATACACAACGCTCACTCTCGATCATCAAGAGAAGTGTACGAGATGAAAATATACGCACAGTTTCCGATTCATCACAGTTAGTATGGCTAAGTGTGAAAAAACCATAGGGTTCTTGTGGACGTGAGAACCTTCCATTAGCCAGCATAATATTGTCATAGAGAATGGGAAAATCGCTCCTTCTTCTCATTGCTCACTTGCAATGCCTCACACTAAGTGCCATTGTAAATTGCAAAATGAGAGAGAAAGAGAGAGATTGCACATTGCACACAAGACACAACTAGTATTACTATGTACTATAAGGTTTTGACTCTCGTTCCGCATGAGGAAGTCTATTCAGTGTCTTTTTTGAGTCATACGTCCGCCTCCTCGTTCAGTCTCTAAAAAACCTTTTTGTCGTCTAAAAAGTTATAAAATAAGAGTACCGGCACAGTGAAAAATGCTAATGTTTGCACAAGTCAGTCAGTCTGTCAAGACACAAGCGGATGCATCAAGTCATCAAGAAATATGAGAAATGAGCATGAAAATGAACAAAGTCATGTCGTCAATCGTGGAAAGGGAGATGGTGATGGTGGCACGTTGCGTTGTTCTAATTGTAAGGAGGAAGCGTCACAAGTGTCGTCTTTTTTCACACCAAAGAAAAAGCCAAAGCTACTATATGCCATCAAAATATACGAGCTAGCACCAGTGCAGCGTCATCGTATCGAAGAAAAATCTTCACATTTTATATTTTTCAGACTCAGGCTACTGTAAATGCTTTTACTTCTCTTCTCCTCTTTTCATTCACGTATATTTTTGTCTGATTCTTTTTGTGCATTCGGCCTCGTCCGTTCGTGGTCACTCAATGGGAAACAACATTGGGCTGAGTTGTATGTTCCTCACTTCAAGAAAATGAATTCTGAAAACCTCCATCATCAACACGATAAGCCCCAAAATCGGGTCAGTCGGCTTGTATACTAGCAACTTTGGTCTCTCTGGTGCAACTAGTACTTGTGGGCCATGTTAATACAAGCAACAGCTTGCTTTCCTACCTTACTACCTTTTATGAAAACCACTTTTATTGCGACTTTACTATACAGTTGATAGTTCATAATAGTCAAGTTCTTACTAACAAAAATGTCTGTGTTTGACTTAAGGATGAATGATGGATGGAGAAAACCATATTGCTCCTGTGTATAGTTCCTTGAATTACTTGAATATCAGTAAGAAAATGAAAAGTGCTTTTAGTACAAGTATGAGAGTATGACAGACTGTGTGATAGCGATAAGATACGTTATGGTAACCCTTTAAGAATTTGAAACACACATAGACATGTTTTGTCCACATGTTTATGTACAAAGGGCGAGAGTTGCGACAATCTCGTGCTTTTTGACAATGACAATAAGGGCACAGACACATGACGGCAAGGCTAAACTTAGTAGTTAACTAGTATGATATGAGAGAGTGACGTTTGTTTGTTGTTTAAATGTATGCTCCTCATGTGTTATGGTGATGACTGGACAGAAGGAGTGGAGACTTTTGTGTCACACTTTGGACTTTTGTTTCAATTTTATGTCTCAAGAATAGAGAAGGACGCCGGTGCGGTGGTGGTTGTTGCTGTGGTATAAAGCAAAAGTGGCAGAGGTGACTCCAACAACCAAAGTAGATTGGTACTGTGGGAATTGGAGCTGCCGCAGCTTCTCTTCAATCTTCATTGAGACAATAAAGTATTGTGAACAGATTTCATGAGAATGAAACAAGAGAAGACTGAACAACGGCAAAAACACATGTAGTACAATTTTCAATAGTGGATTATATTTTATATAGTGACTCAGATTCAGAAAATCAGAGTACTATGTAGAAAGAGGCAGCGTGGGCCGCATGGCTGTGGGACACTTCTCCTCCTGTGTTCACGCCTTGTGTTCACTGTACAAGACACATCATTCCATTCCACCTGCACAGGTGCATTTTGCCATTTGGGGCTAATTGCACCAACAGTCTCAGACCAAGGAACAAGCACAAAAATCTCAGTCGTTCTCATACTTACGTTAGCAGTTGGTTGCACTAAAGTTTGTTAGTGTGCAACCCCTTCGTGTCCAACTTCCCATGGGACGAATGCGACTTGAAAACCTCCAACAACCCTTCCTATGTGCAAATAATGCAACAATGCAGCAAGACGAGCAATATAGCATTACACCTGAGCTCTCCTTCGTCTCTTTTGGGGTGGATTGAGCCATGGTCTCAAGTGAGAGGAACGAACCAAAAGGTAGAAGTAGTAGTGTACGTACACAATACTGCAAGTTGTTGCAGATGTGATGCTGGATGCTGTAGTCGTGGTAGTAAAGGTACTACTCTTAACAATAATGCAGCGTTTTTGGTTTCACATTCAGTCCCCTGACAACTCAACCCCCTCAGCTTCAACTCTTTCACTTTCTCATTCAAGTCCATGTAAATAAACAGGCAATTATGAAGAAACCCAGAAAAGGTCAGAGCGAGCAGCCATGCCACTCGACCAAATTTGGACTCTCAGTTAAGAACTAAAGCTGCATTACATAAAGACACTTTTTCATCGTCGTCCTCGACTGTCGTCTTCGTCTTTGCCGTCTGGAACTGTGAATCCAACCAGAAGTTACAAATATATTTTCCATTCTATTTTCTGTGTTTTGTTCAGTTCTCAAACCGAGCTATTTTTTCCTGTGTGTCCAAGTGGCCTCGAGACAGCAGAAATGCACAGAAAGTGAGAGTGACTAAATAGGCTTCTGAGCTGAGGCTCGGGTGCCTACTCTCCTGCAGCACAAATGGGATCCGAAACGTGTTAAAATTAAAGTGTTACGAAAAAGTACAAGTGTTAATTATTGTTCCAGCGTTAATTCCAAAACTGGGATTAAAATTGTTTAATATTTTCAAATACCGTTGTTCAAACTTGTGACCCAGTTTTTGGCTAAGCCATGCTGGACCGGAGCTTCCTTAAAGGATTTTGGACTTTCCGAATACGTTTAAAAGGGTCTAGAAGAAGATGGAATGTGTTGTCTGTGATTTTTCCTCTAGTGATTTCACTTGGAACCATCTTGGATGTTCGAGCTGGTACACAAGACAATTTCATTTATTCATTAATAAAATAACATTCATTTTCAATTGCACACTTCCTCCCTGTCATTACTGTTCTTAAGTGGCCTAAAATTATATAGCACGACTCAAATTTTGTATGGATGCCCAAATGGCAATGGATACATTTCATTAAGCCAAAAAATGGTTGTATTGCATGTCGAATGTCGGTACATGATGAACAGTTCCTACTTCTTGTTGTTATAGAGCTGCATTCATTATATTATTTTTGCAGTACTATAGTTTGTTGCACATTTTACTATTTGATGGATGAAGGTGTGCTGTGTGCACACAAAAAAGGATTATTATTAGCAGGATTTTGAGTAGTTGGTCAGTAGTGTGGCATGCAGTGATGCGAGAAGCGCACGGCCAAAGCAGGAAGTGGTCATAGACCAAAGGGACTAACTATCCTTGATCAGTTCGCACTGAGATTAGTAGGCAGGAACGTCAGGAACCTTTTAATGAAACTCGAATGCATGGTGATTCGACATACTTTAACATATAACACATATAACATCACATTGATTTGGCACAATGGCGAGGATCGACAATAACGAAGAATAGCGCAAAGATTCAGCCAAGAGATTACAAATAGAAAAATCAAGGGGAAATAGGAAGGAGCAGCCTTCCACAATTCCACAATCTTTCTAGCCCGTTTAGTAGAATTACTTTTCATTTATTTTGCCATGCCAGAGTTTCCTGATTCTAGCAAAATCATCAGCCAATGCGTTTCTGTACATTATGCTTAGAAAAAAAGCCGTTTAGGACAAAAGAACTTTTGTTTCAAATGGATGACACAAACAAATGGCAAGTCCTTTGTGATTCTCCTCCCAGTAAGTAAAAATTGAAAAGCTATTTATTCTTCTTCAATGTTTGCTGCAATGAAAAACGTTGGCCGCAACACTCGCCTCAGTTGAAGGCGAGCCACATTCTTTTGCTTAATTCCATTCCTGCTGAGAAGAAGAAGACAAGACGAAAGGGTTGACATCGAAAAGCGTGGCGAATCAAAGTCACAGGGACACAACAATGGGTCATTTCGAAACGTGACTGTTCGCAAGGACCTTGTTCTTCTTAATTGCTTCAAATTGTGAATGCAGCGTACGGTCCCAAATTACAAAAAATACCTGCCATCAAAAATACAAAAACTAATTTGAGTAGAGAAACCAATTTTTTTCTTCTGTTGCATTCCTTTGGCTATCTCGGCCGTTTTTGTACACAAGGCACTCAAACAAAAGGCTCAGGGCGCAATTTTGAACAACATAAGCAGAAGACTCAAAAGAGTCATCATCACGGAGCTCATCTTCGTCCCCAAGGTCAGAAAGGCTGCGTCGAGGGCTCAGGGCTCAAACGTTTATCGTGTGCTTACATGCAACGTCGTCACAAATTTCGTCGTCTTCGTCTCTCTCACCTAAACAAAAAAACTGCGGAAGCGCTTTCATGCATTCCCATCTTTGTCATAAAAAAGGTCCTATTTTTTGCTATAAAATTCTAGAAAAAAAAACAAAGTGAATCTTTTAGATCTTGTTCACTCACCATCACAATCATAATAAAATTACAATGTTATCCTTCATAAATACATATACGTCAAAAAATTCAAATTTTATTATTATACGAAAAGCAGTAAAGTTCTCATGGGCTCAATGGGAGGTTGAGTTAATGGATTTATACAAGCTTTATACAAACCTCGTGTTTTCACACTTGACCAAACTCTGTGCACCAAGGCGATATCTCACATAAAACTCAATCATAGAACACAAGAACAGTTAAGTTGCAAAACTAGTACAAGACTCCGTAGCAGTCGCCATTGCACTGCAAAAATTGGATAAAAATGCAAATGCAATGGTTACAATGCAAAAAAGAAACTGACCGTTTGTCTACATATAAAAATTAAATGCAGTTGAAAAGTGATCATCCATTCATTCAACATGGTTTTGTATTGCAAGTGGAGAGAGTGGACTTGTGTTTATGCACAGTACTCCACACACTTCGAAAAAAAGTAGAATCATCATCATCGTCTTACCAAAAACTCTCTTTTCGAGGTTTTTTTGTATCATTCTCACTCACTTTAAATGGAATAATGCTAGGCTCTGTTGGACATTTTTTTGCTCATTATTGGTTCAAACTGATAGGAACTTTTAAGAAAGTACAGTACGTAGTTTATCCCAAGGAAACGCTTAACCAGTAAATCGCACTAAATTTTTCATTGTGGCTTTAGGGAATTTGCACAGTCAGATTCTCTATTCATCCATAGAATGCGTGAAATGACATTTTTTTATGCATCCACAATGACAAAGATACATTTTGCTGCTCTGTTATTCCTTTTACCATTATATTTTAATTACGCTTTAAACGATTATAGTTGACAATTATTTATATGCTCATTTCCTTTTCAGCGGAGGAGTTTTCATGTCCGCTGCCACCGCCGACGCCCCTAAATTCCAAGTTGGTTGACGTCAACTCTAATTACAAACTGGAATGTGACGAAGGATTTGAGCTATTTGGCTCTGCGTCTGTGGTCTGCAATTCAGACAATAAGTGGACCATTGGCCACTGCGGTAAGTTTCTTTTGAAACAATACAAAAAATTCCAATGCATTTTTTGATATCACCCCACATCAGAATAATGACACATAATGATCTCGTAAATGAAGCAGTGGGACTCCGCTCCAAAAGTCCCTTTTCCTTAAAATGACTAATTTTTTTTACATTTACCTGTAATTTGCATATATGAAAATTGATTTCATTGCTCAACATTGCAATCTAACATAGTAATCGTGTAATCCAAAGAATTTGATAATACCAATATGAAAACAATTTTCTGTTCAATTCGTGGGATTGTAATATTGCATAAATATTGTCAAATTCCTTTCGAATGCCTCAACAATTCCAATCTTTCATTCAATGTTTTTTTTTTAAATTCATGATCTGCATAATTGTCTTATACTGTTTTTGTTTTATTCTGCTTATGTGTGCATTTCTTTATTATTTTGGGTTGTGTAGCTGCGAATGTAGCATGGAATCGGCCATCAAATCAGTCATCAACACCTGGAGCACGGAGCAGTTCGACTCGCCCCACAGCCAACCTTGCCAACGATGGAGACGTGTCCACGTGCAGTGGAACACAACAAGAGCTTAATCCTTTTTGGAGAATTGATCTTCTTTCATCTCATGACGTCATAGGAATTAAGATTTGGCGTCAGGAACGCGAAAGTGAGTGCTTTGGTTAATACCTCAACAAATATTAATTCAACTGAATTGGGGCAAATGAGAATAGAGCTTAAGCACGAAACACAGATTTCCATTTAAATGAACAAAAAAACCAATACTAATTTATATGCTATTCGTTATTATAGCATTGGTAGCGGAGCATTATTAATATTGTATGCAGCATTTACCCTACAATTTACTGATTACGATTCGTTCGATTTTGTAGATGGATCCCCAGTTGATCTGGAGATCAGAGTGGGTAGCAACCCAGTAGCTCAGAAGAATCCACTTTGTGCCTGGCAACCTGGAAGTAAATCTGAGTCGATGCCACAGTATCATCCTTGTGCCAGGGCCATGCAAGGCAGATACGTCTCAATTCAGATTACAGGAGAAGGATCTCTGCACCTCTGTGAAGTTCAAGTGTTCGCGACGGACGGTAACATAAGTTTATTGTATATTTTGAAGTATTTGAATGAATGATATAAATAGCTGGAAATGCAAACTGAAGAATAACTATCAAACATGGACAATATAGGTCTTCCAAGTCAAAGGTGCACACCTGACGAAACAACGGCTGATGAAATTTATAGTTTCAATGGCACTTGTTTTGAGTTTGCTACAAAAAATAATGGCCAGGTATACATTGTCAATTGGCATTTGCATATTAATTTTATTCACAAGAACAGTGCAAATATTTTAGCAAGGTGTTAGCTCAGTGGTTCATGTTGGTTTGCTTTAGACATTCATCGGAGCGCGAGCTCAATGCTTAGCCCGAAATGGGGATCTTCCTTCGGATGAGCATCTCAAACTCACGTCCCCAAGCTACCATTTAATTTCTTCAACACTCGAACATCTCAAACCGACGTTGAAACGACCGTTATTTTGGATAGGAGTGGAAAGAGATCCAGGATTCACCACTAGAACGTGGAGATGGCTTAGTTCACGTTTGGTAGTAAAAAAGCCAAATTGGGGTAAAGATCAACCAACTAATTATGGTGATCAAAACTGTGCTGCATTGGATGGAGGAAAAGACTGGTCATGGAATGATGTTGCTTGTCGTCTTGATAACCTGCATTGGATCTGCGTCTATCGTATGCACTCATAGTCATGGCGTTACATTAAAACATTAGAAGCATTATTCTGTAGTTCAACATTTTTATTTATCTTTCCGAAATGTAGCTCCCAAAGTTTGTGGTTCACCAGATCGCGAAGTCTCGACTACAATTTCCCCAGAGCCGAAGAACTACAAAATTGGAACTGAAATAACATACAAATGTAGTGGCGGTGGCTTTTTCATTGATTCAGGTGACGAAACAAGAAAATGTCTCACATCCGGATTATGGGATGGCAAAGCTCCAAAATGCAAATGTAAGTTTTACCATTCGTTTTTGCAAATTTTACGTATTTCCGGGAAATATTATATTTAATGATTTTTTAATACTCAAAATGTGACAATGCAAAATGTTCTCGACTTTATTTCAGTAATTTTAAATAAAAATGACCTTCATTAAAGTCACCAGGGTCACATTAGTCACATTATCAATTATTGCGTGTTTCTCATCAGTTTTCATAGTCTGTTGAAAAAACCATTTACTATTTTTATTACTAACACAGTTATTGATTGTGGTCCTGATCCCCTGCGTCATGAAATGGAAAATGGCCGGATTTTATATCCAGAAAAGAATTCCACGTATTTTGGTTCTGAAATCAAGTACGAATGCAATGATGGCTTTACCTTAACACCCAGAACAGCCAGAAGAACTTGTGAAAAAGACGGCAATTGGTCTGGAAGTAATCCAAAATGTCTATGTAAGAATCAAATTACATTTTTGTTCAGGTTGTGAATGTGATGGTAAAAAACTTATGCATTCTCCGTTTCTTTTAACATCAGTTTCAACTTGTCCACCTCCTCAAGAAATTGTAAACGGAACTTTCCACTCGACTGGAGTCACACATGGTTCCACTATTCAATACAAATGTAGTCCAGGTCATATTCTTATTGGATCTTCCCTCTTGACTTGTCAACTAGGAGGAAAATACGACAACGAGTTGCCGACTTGTAAATACATTGATTGTGGTTCTCCAAGATCCATTCCTGAAGGGATTTTCAAGCTCACAAATGGAACGACGACTTTGGGTTCCTTAGCCCATTTACAGTGTAACGATCAGTATGAATATTTAGAGGAATTTGAATGGGCCACATGCATGGAGAACGGGAAATGGACTTTACTAAGTGAACCAGATGGGCGATTACCGCATCCACCGGTGCCTTGGGATGCTGTCAAGTGCTCTTTAATCACTTGTGATGAGCCCGAAGTTCCTCAAGGCTCATTCGTGACGGGCTTCGACTTTACAATCGGCTCAGAAATTCAGTATCACTGTGAGGAAGGACATCATATGCGAGGCGGCAATGAGATCCGTCGTTGTAACGCCAAGGGCGAATGGACTGGACGTGCACCACAGTGTGAATGTAAGAGTTTATACATGGTTCATATTCGAATTCGAGCTTATGTTTAATTATATACACATGCAACCCCACAAAATGTTATTTCATTACTTTGATCTTGTAATTATATGGTGATATGATGATGATTTAAAAATAGATGTTGATTGCGCTCGAGTGATACCAATTTTGAATGGGCAAGTAACCTACCCGAACTCCACGACTCATCTCGGCTCTTTCGTGGAATATACGTGTGCTCCGAATTACAGGTTGAAGAGTAATTCATTTACTGGGAACAGTAGTCATCGTGTTTGTTTGCCCAATGGAGTTTGGTCGGGAGCATCTCCGCGATGTGAAGGTAGGAAAGGAAAAGGATTTATATAAATATGCTGCTATTAATAATGCTTTATAGCGAACGTATCCTGGCTATGCCCACTTTATAATTAAATCCACGTAATGCTATTAGTGCTGCTAAGTATTCATGTTCATTCGTTACGTTTTGTGAACAGAAATTCGATGTGGAGCTCCTACTTTGCCTCCTTCAACAGTAATAACGATTTCAAAGAACGACCGATTTAATACCCCACAAAGCATTATATCAGCTTCCCAGCAATCGGATTTTCAAAACTCAACCTTTCGTATCAACACGGTGCTCAAGTATCGTTGTGAGCGGGGATATAAGCTCATTGGAGACAATTTGCGAACATGTAATGAATCTGGTCACTGGGTGTCCACTGAAGAGGACATGCAGGACATCAAATGTATTTATGTTGACTGTGGAGAGCCAAATGGAATTCCCTATGGCGATCTTCGTTTAGCCAGCAACGCAACATTCTTTGGCACGACAGCCATTTACGACTGTAATAAAGGATACAAGCTCATTGGGAACGCTAGAAGACTATGCCTAGAAAATGGAACTTGGTCAGGTGTAGAACCACATTGTCGAGAAATCGTTTGCGATGCTCCGGAAAAAGTTAATAGCTCCACTATTATTGATGTAACGTCATTTCAAATCGGGGGATTGGCCAAACATTCTTGTGGCAAAGGACAATATCTCGTTGGAAATGGAACCAGACAATGCACCGAGCACGGGATTTGGTCGGGGAATCCGCCTTCCTGCAAATGTAAGTTAAGACGATTTTTTTTACCTATAGTGTAAAAAAATGCGGATGCTTTATTATTACGATCATGTTGTTATTAATTTGTTCAGATGTAACTTGTGGACCTGCTCCCAGCTCCTCAAACACTCGTCAGTTCCTTGTGAACGTTACTACGGTGTACTCAGCCATCGTAGAGTATCACTGTATCCCCGGGTTTATTCTCCCCAGGCGGTTTAGCCAGTCGGAAGCAATGCTTCGATGCACTGAACAAGGAACTTGGTCGCCACCATTTGCTCCTCACTGTATCAGTGTAGATTCTCCAGAAGCCATTTTAGAAAATGAAACAGAGACATCCCGCAGTGAGTCACAGTCAAACGGATCTTCTCCTGTGGCCATCATCCTTGGTCTCCTTTTCGGCCTTATTCTCATATGTGTCATCGTCGGGGTCATCCTATGGTTCCGTAACCATAGGGCAAAAAGTAGTACACGTGGCAGTGAGCTCAATGGCGTGGCCTCTACCCGAACCAAGGACCAGCCGATGGTTCTTTTCCCTTCTCATAGTTCTTCGCCGTCACCTTCCGCTTCTGCTGGACAGCAGCATTACTACGATAATCCAACAGTAGATCCTATCTATGAAAATCTGGATGATTACGGAATTACATCCAATGCATCCGTCATTTCTTCCAGTGTTGTAACTATCAATGGCGTAACAGTCACTTAACATCACGTTTCTTCTTCTAGGCCCAATTCTTATTAAACCCGTTTATTTAATCTGTTAGATATAAAATAATACTCCATGTTGTTCATGTTTGTGAGAGAGAGGCGCCTTTGTGCACTAACTCTATTATTTTATGATAGTGTTTGAGAAGTGAAATTTATTGAAGTTTGGCGAATGTCGTTTGCATTCCAAACATTGACATTGACCCTACGTAGTTTATCCTTCCCGCCCGCCCACTGATTGTAGTATAAAATATACTATTTGCGCATTACCATAAGTTATTTGAGGTTTGTCATATTGTCCTGATTTACATAATGTGATGAAATGTATGTGTTAAGTGTTTTTGCTTTGTCATTTGTGCAATTTGACTGACAGAGAATGCAGTGAAAATAAATACGTATGGAACTCCGTTTGACATGAAACAAAAAAAACTCATTTACGTGTCCGTCAACTTGCTGTTTTTCTGCAGAAGTGAGACATATTATTACAACGTCAAATATTTTATTCAATATTTTATTGTTGACAAGGTGTCATCTTCCACAATTTCATTTTAATATAGCAGTAAGTATTACAGGGGTTGTCATGTTTTTGACGACATGTGATTTGTAAATTACATTGTCTTGAGATTCATATCATCATATTTATATCATGATATTTTGAGGAGTGATTCAAACTAATTCTATCTAAAATTGTCAGGTCGAAAGGTTTCCTGTTTCACAAACAATGCTTGTGAACGAATTGCATAGCATATTGTAACATTATTACCACACTCGAATTCATATTATTATTGTAGTCTTCAGTTTATCAAACTTTTCATTTTCCAAGTCCTGTATTGCCCCCAAACAACTGGTACTGTGAAATGAAAGAGAAAATATTGGAATGCATTTGCCTTGAAATGTGTATGTATTTGTAGCATAACAATGTGAAACCACTAATAAAGGTATTATTTACAGTGGAGGTGTAAGCTTTTAAAAGCATCAGATGGAAAATGAAGTGAAAGCCATTATAGTGAAAAGGAGAAAGTGAAAGTGAAAGAGCACAAGGGAAGTGGAGAGCTGAAAAGGTATGTTCGACAGACACAATAAGCTAAATAGGAAAACAAGACAAACCACTCCGGTTCCCAGTTGATACAGTATTCCAGGGCCTGAGTGACTCTGTTCTGGAGACTGACGGGCCGACAGATGACCCCCCGTGAGGGAATGAGTCGAGTTCATAATCGACGTCCGCCGTGACCGTAAGCTTGACATACTCGCAGAAAACATTGATGGTTGAGAGAAGCTGCTGGTATTCGGCATGGAACCCCCCTTCATCACAAAACCATCCATTTCAATCTTCATCGCATCACTGTCTCATGTCTTCATTGCATGTATATATAGTGTCACGTCACGTCACGTCACGTCAACGCCCACCTAATGCTTACCAGATCAGCTACTTCCTATATTCTCTCATACACAATACACTGAATAGACTATGAAGATTTTATATGGAATCTTCGCTTGTTGCGCATTGAGGCTTTTTATAGGGATCTTAGAGCATTTTGCTCCACATCCACACTCGAAAGTTGGAAACTAATGCGTTTTGTGAAGCTCCCTTTCCCTTCTCACACTCACTTTCGTATTACAGGAAAAGCGAAGCAACAAACCGTGACTGTGACGTGACGTCCTGACACTGTGATACGATCGGATACTCTATACAACCACACGGAGCAAAGTGCACGTGAAAGTGAATTTCTATCGAACGTGTTCTTTCCCTGTTTGGTCTCGCTGAAAATGATTACTAGAAAGCAACTAGTAGAAGAAGAATATTGAGCATATTGAGCCAGATGACATGACATTTACATGTTTACACAAACATATTTACTATAGCAAGAGTGACTGTGGTTGCTCTCTGACTCAGAATAAATGTTTTGAAGTCAGTCGCTATCCTACTCAAAATGACAATTAGCCTTATTTTTTGCATTGTACACCGACACAGCCAATGTGAAATGTGAGAGACTCATAAGGAAACTGAGACTTACAACTATGCTCCTGGCAAGCTGCAACAAAAAAACATTCAAGGCATGCTCAGAGAGTGTACGACAACAAAGTGACACAAATAGTATAATAAGGACACATGATAGTATATTTTTCGTCTTTTCCCTTGTTGACGTCGGTTCTGTCGTCTTCCTAAATTTTCCACGGAATTCAGTCAATGCGCAAAATTCCCCTGCAGTTTTTGCGAGGACAACCTTTTTCGACATTCCGACTTCGTATTTGTGCAAGTCACGTTTAGCAATACTAGGGAAAGAGAGAAAAGAGGCTTCTATTACCGCCGGTGGAGAGAGATTGATGCATGACGCCTTCCTCTCCGGTCCAATACTCGAGTGTCTGCGGGCTGGGAGAGAGTCTCCGCTCCCAGGACTTGACAGGGCTGACGACGGAGTCAACCTCATTTTAGGATTTGTCATTAACGTGTTGTCCGACAGGCGTCGAATGGGAAATGCGGCTACACGGAGAAAGTTGGTCTCGTCTCCTTTTACCAAAAACAGCAAAATCCGTGTTACCTTATACACTTGTTTTCGTAATTATTCTAATACAACTACGATTCCATTATGAGAGAACAACATGCTAAATCCATAGTTATAATTTTAAGGAAAATTGAATATGCAGAGAAAGTTGTGAGAATACCAGAACCTGTAGAGCTCTTGCGACTCATCATGTCTTCAGCAGAAGATGTTTTCCGTTGGTTGATGCGATGGTGACCTGGATATCCATAGGGCGAGTAGGATGAGCTATCTCCAGGACCCGTGGAATTTTCAACGTGCACATTGGGAACGACAACATTGTAAAGTGATGCTGTAGGGACGAAATAATAGCATTTGAAAATGAAACCTTATGGACCATGTTTGAAAATGAGAGGAAATGGAAGAATGGAGAAAGGGAATTCATGACTTGATGGCTGGTGTAAGTGAATTAAGAGTGCAAATGAAGTCGATGAAGCAGACAATGTAATTGAATTTCTGTTTCGCGAATGCTAACGACTGTGCACTTTCTACTGTGTGCCGAAGTTAATTGAGTGAAATGGTTTCGAATGAAACGAGACACGGGGAAAAGGAAGAGAAGCGCTTTCTCACTTGTGGCAGACGAGGGATGCCGAGGATTGAGTGACATGGCGGAATTGTACAGATGATAACCATGATGGTCATTTCCAGGAGGCGACCCTAGACTAATATGCCGGTCCAGTTTCAATTTATTCCTTTGGTTTCTGAAAGGCACAGCAATACACAAATGGCATTTACAGACAACCTGATTCAATTTACTCAATTAACCATAAAGCTCTTTTCTAATTACGACATGAGAGCACGAAGAAATTATAATCTAATTGAATTTCGCGTCCCTATCACGAATTTGTACCCTTTCCTTTCAGCGTTATTAACAAGTACTAAATAAAACTGATTTTCTATTAATATCATATTATAATTCCCTTTATAGGTTATTTTTCACACCAACCTGTCTATATGATCCAGCATATCTTGCATAACTTCCACCAAAGAAGAGAATTGATCCAGATCCAGTGCCGGGTTGACTGTTTGCGGCAAAAGACTTGGCATGACCCGTGTTGCCATTAAATTGACACTTAGGCCGTATTTTTTATTCTCGGCCAGCATTAAGCGATAAATCTCTGTAAAATCAATAATTTCGGGTTCACAATATATAATACTCATATGTATTGAACCTCGTTTTTCGACTTTCGCTCATCTCAGCGTCCATTTGAAGCACTTTAACCGTCGTTTTAATTAGTCTAGTGCAAAATCATCATTAAATTACAAAAAGAACTATAAGAACTTACGGACTACTCGAGCAATAACATCAGGGTCCTGCAATTTTGCATTGTCGTATAGCAAAGGAAGAACGTCATCGATTATCATTGGTCGCTCCAGTTTGTCCATGATCTTTTCAATGCAGGATAACACGTTCACAATAGCCTTGAGGTCTGTAGAGTGCTTTTCATAAATTGCTTTTGTCTTGGGTAGGACAACTCGACGTGCGGATTCCACGTCAATCTCCGCACTGATAAGCGACACACTCACGAGAGCCGCGTTCTGTTTAATTAGTAATATCGAAACTGCATTAAGCTTAATCTGGGTGTGGAGGATGATGAAAGGACCGCTTAGCTTTGCTTTAAGCGTATACCTGAACTTGAAGTGTAGTGGAGTCGAAGGCTGCGAAGACCATGGGCAAAATTTCAGTCTTGATAAGCTCTTCGTGACAGTTCTTTGCCAAGATGATATGAAGGTTCTCGAGTATGGTGACTGTTGCCTGAATCGACTTGGGGGAATTGAATACTTCCCTCAATGGGGGCAAAATGATCTGATCAAACTCCGTTATGGTTGCCTCTTGAATCATGAATAAAATCGGTTGAAGTACAGCCGCCAATACTTCCTGTGTCTTCATTTCCAGCTTGAGAGCTGGCCAAATATGACCGTACCACAATTTCTGGAGAAAAGGATTGTAAAGGAAAGCCAATGCAACAGTTGTAGAAAAGAAGTGCATATATACATACTATGGTATATACGCAGTACAATAAAATGAAATTGCCAAGTGGCCACATCGTAGTCAAGCAGTCACTTGTTGCATTAGTACGCGTATAACAACGAGTCCGAACAACGGGAAAAAGCATCAAATTACCTTAGGAATGAATGGGAGCACATCTCGCAGTTGATTCCGGTAAAAGTTAGCCTTTTGACTCGGGTCCTTCATTTGAATCACGTCCAAGTACTGGAGGGCGTGGACTCCTCCATCTGAAAAGTATTTAATGAGAGCGAGCAACTGACTCGTGGGTCTTTGTCGTGGTTCTCGGCTGAGGAGTCGTTGCAGAGCTTCCTGAAGGCCTCCAGGGACTTTTCCCACGAGACCTTGCACACAAGAATCCAGCTATGAAATAAAAATCCAGAAAAAACGCGGCTCAAATATAAAATGCATTTAAAGACGTGGAATGTGGAAATGACATTGCGCGAAACGGTGAAAAGAGGAAACGCAATTTAAGTGATTGCATTAGAGTGAAAGAAAGAAGAAATCAAATTACAGTGTCAATCTGTTTGATGTACGATGAATTCGAATGATTCGACTGAATCAGCGGTTTTCCACCATTGAATATTGTAGCAATCACCATTCCCAAACTGAACATATCCGACTGGAAGCTGCACATTGATTGTACTTGTACTTCCGGTGCTGAACACATTCACATCCGTTAATTAAACCTGCATAAAATTTTAAACTATACATCTCTAAAAGTACGATTTCAAAGATCACCTGTGTAATCCAAATCAGGTTGACCCATTTTGGGTACTTTTGCAGTCCATGCCATCACATGAATCGGTTCTAATCCGTCAACTTCGTTAGCTCTCTCTATCATAAACGAAATAACGTAAGTATGTTACGTACACAGTCAACGCAGTATGGACAAATAGACACACACGTCATTTCGTATAGACTCCTCAAGGTTAAAACTTCAAACTAAAGTTGTTATAAGTAGTAACTAAGCTACATGTTATGAAAATCAAAGGATTTCTAACCAATAAATTCCAAACCAGAGAGTTTCCAAGTACCCCTCTTTGTAATGATGATGCTGGAAGGACATACATTTCTGTGCAAAACTTTCCCTGAGTAATGAAGGAATTGTAGGGCTTCAGTTATCTAAAAACAAGAAAGAGCTTGATGAACAGAGACCAGGACCGTGGTGGGTTGACTTCACAAACAACTGAGCACTTTGGTGCTTGTTTGATGTAATGAAATATTAGAGGTAGTGTATGAAAACAAGTTAGTCAAAGCGGCTTTGCAAGACATCCTTTGCTTTGATCAATGAATTACAAATGCCATACTGTGATGTGATTGCGTCTTACGATCTCGTAATGCAGTTATATTTTGAAAGGAAAGATGAAAATTGTTTGGAGACCAACGTCGCATGGAAACGACTCGGATGTCGATGTCGACTCACAGAATGTGCTTTCATGATGAAGGTACGTGGAAATAAGACTAGTTCTAGACTGCGATGTGAAAATATGCTTACACGGATTCTACGTAAATTAGTTTAGGAAAATTGTACCCACCTGTAAGAGCCCATACTTTAGCTCAATATCAAGAAAGGGCATGATTTGTGAAGAGGCTGCCGACGTTTCCGAGCCATCATGACCCTTGTCACCTCCGACGAGAACATTCTGGAGACTTGCAAGAACAGGTTCAGTAGCAAAAGCCAGTGTTTCTCCACACTCTTCCACGCCGTACACAACCTAGGGAAAATAAGATTGTGGAAAATGGAACGTACATCCTGGATTCTGAGTAGAGTGCGTGGATCCTGTGTGCTTTCATTTACAAATCATTTAGGTGTCATCTACGACAGGAAACGAAATTACAGGAGCGCAAGAGTGAGAGAAAGCTGGGAAGAAAGCTTTTGGTCATTTCTTAACTTGATTTCGGTAGTGAATTGATTTCTGTTGATCACACAGTCTCTTTCTTCTGTGTGTGTATTATCATCAC
The DNA here is from genome assembly GCA_019776145.1 of Harlomillsia oculata. Taxonomy (NCBI): domain Eukaryota; kingdom Metazoa; phylum Arthropoda; class Collembola; order Entomobryomorpha; family Oncopoduridae; genus Harlomillsia; species Harlomillsia oculata. The sequence continues at coordinate 35,942 of JABASF010000219.1, read as the reverse complement.
AAACCTTGCATGTTAGTTCTAACTTCGAACCGAACCGACGGACGGGTCTGTGTGAACAGCGGAATAGGAAGAAACGCTCCATAGAGCCCTTTCGCTTTCGTTCGAATAACCCGAAAGTGGGTCTCTCTCTCGCTCTCTCTCTTTCTGCACAAAATCTGCAATTCTTCTCTTCCCCTCGCACTCTCCGTCGCTACGACCGCACTGCACTGAGCCACACTTTGAGGTTACACTTTATACTTCATTCTACAAGATATGCTTGTCTTTGCCATGTTAGACCTCTCTCCGTGGCATGTAATATGTCTAAGTGCAGAAACTATCAGCATGCATGTACGTAAAAAACACACTGGAGAAATTGCCACTACACTCATCTTTAGACAAGAAATGGAAGACTCACCTGCAGGATTTTGGGATGACGGAACCTCTCCAACTGTCTCACGGACGATCGCAAAATTTCCGTGATAGTCTCTTTCCTTTTGGGTTTGTGCAATTTCTCGGCACATTTTTTCTCGAATAAAAATACGCTCAGCTCCTGTGCAAAGGGATACAGGGGATAGAAAAAATTCATGGTTATAGAAATGTTCCTTCAAACGCTCAAATTGAGTCGTAAAAAGGAACAAATAAACGACATGTTCCGAAGAGTCGAAACAAGATATTAAACGCGGAGCATCGTACATGAGAGCCATATAAAAGAGCAATCAAATGAAGCCTCTGAAATGGAATCTACTACCGATGGGATCGACAAGAATCGACCGCATGCACTCGTAAATGGGAACGCTATGCAAATAATGTTAGTATTAAATTTATTATGCAACAAGTGGATATTACAAAAGAAAAAGACTATAGAAATTTGGGAGGGTGAACTGGCGTAGCTTTACTTTGGTTGTTGACTGTTTCAGCTCATTTGTTTTATGGCATAAATTGAGGAATTGTGGATTCGTACCTTTGCGTCTGATTTTCTCCAAGCGTCGTAAATCTTCCAGACGAACTCGGGACCAGACGTACCGATGTAGCGCCCGACTTCAACATGTTGCCCCAACGGATTATTTTCAAGTGGACCGAGTCCAGAAGAAGAAGGTACGCTAAAGGAGGCCCTGGAGGAATGATGATGATGGTGGTGATGAGCCATGATGGCACTGGCTGCACTCGAAGGGACGTGAAAAGCACTGGACGTGCTAAAAGACGATTGTCCAGGACTACTAGTCGCACTGCTACTAGAACTAGTATGATTGCCACGACCGAATTTGAACATAATCTCACATTTTGACCTGCGGGAGACAAGAGGTCGTGAAGACACGTCTCTCCGTCTCAGGTTTTTGCCACGTGAACACGTCCATGAGCAGCAAGAAACTGAAATGAACGTTTGTAGGTGAGGCAAATACCCGGGACACTTTTTTGCAAATCGACACGACAACGACGACGACGATCGACTGTGTTCGCGCACGCTTTCTCTGAAACTGGCCCACCGTCAGAGCCACTTGTTCACACTTTATTCGAGCTTTCCATCTCAGGTTTCGTTCGATTCTTGCGCTTTTGAAGACTTGGGTCTTTGGTTGGCTACACCCATGGTTTGAGTGGATATTAAAGGAGAACAAGGTGGTTGTGACTGACGTGAACACAAGGGCAAAGGTGAGCGACAGGACGAGGGAGGACCGTGAGACTCCAGGGCTGTCATACCACCTGTAGGAATCTCCGACTGAGGCAGATCGAGCTGGAAAAAGAAGAGACTTTCATTCAAAAGCCTAGGTTTCCACGCATAGTCGCTCGTCCGTTCCATCTCCGCCCCAAAATGCAAAGGCTTGTGTGAGTCTGAGCCTTTTCTCTCCTCTTCCTTCCTTTTCTCTTCTAACCCACTCCCATTCACTCTTGGGCTTGCTACCCAAATGTGGGAAGTAGGACACGAGAGAACCTACCCGGGTAAAAAGGGCCGTCCTCTCTCTTCAACAGTAGTGAGCTGTAGCGAAGAAATATGGGCCACTTTCCATGCCTGTCTCCCTCTTCGTCTCTCCTCTATATTCCTTATTCCTTTTCCTCTCACACTATGACACATACTCAAAAAACTTGACGCTCTCGATTCTTCTTTCTCCGTGCCCAAAAAGAAGAAAGCTCACAGCCCCAAATCCGAAGAGATGAAGGACGAGCAGTCGACTCGGCAGAATGTCTACATCCGTCAATGGACGCCCACATATGTCCGTGTCAGGTCTTTTCATCTCTCTCAGGTCCTAAACCACCACAAACCAACAAAACTCTCTTCTGCCCAATAGACCTCGTACTCATAAGCTCCAGTTCCTGGGACCAATCTTTTGATGCTGTCTCTTTCTCCAGTCCTTCTTATACATTCTCATCTCAATCTCAATCTCATTGCACTCACTCAACTATGACAAAATATGCCAAAGACTATACCACTACATTGCATTCCCATCCCGAGCTCCTTCACTCTTTCCTTCTTCCCTTTTCACTTTTCTCCTTCCTTATTTTCTCTTCTTCCATTCACTACTAATGCATACTACATACTATATGTATCATACATATAAACATATTAAGCATTAGCAATATAAATAACCAGTAGACCTTGTTTGCTTCGCAGGAGCAGAAACAGCAAAATCCCACTCCTCCGCTTTCTCTCTCGCAACCAACCATACCACTATCAACCACGACCATCATTCTCTTAAGAATTTTCGGCAATGCTGATTAAGCAGTTTGTTTCATTACAATTTCATGCATCATGCCAAGTCCCGCTTCTTTACTAGAAATATCCAACTTCAATGGCACGGAGAGCGTAACCAGTAACCAGTAAACTATCTCGTTCATTCGTCGTCCTCGTCCTTTTCTACAGAAATGTCTTTCTATCATGCTCCGTGCTCCAACACTATACTGGTGGTTCCTTCAAACTCTTCCATGCAAAAGAACTTGAACAAAAGCGAAACGAAACACAAAACAACACAAAGTAACTTTAAATATCTTTTGCCTTTGAGCCAAAGTGCAGAGAGATAATATAAACCTTCTGAACAAAGTTAATACATAGTACATATAACAACAACGGCGCAGTTCCAGTTCCAGGAAATGGATGGAGAAAAGAACTTACAACTTCTAATGCTTCTCCCTATATATACCGTCTTCTACGGAACACGAGGAACTTTGACAGATTAAACTTAAGGATTTTATTGATTTTGATGCCTTATATAGAAGTTCAGTGCAGTGTGTGGGTCGTCGTTGTCGCCGACGCCGAGGACAGCGACAACGTCAAACCCTTATAACTTGTCAAAAAGGTACTTTGCATAAACTTGATGACAAAACTAAAGAGGCGATTCCGGTCTCTCTCTCTCTTCATTTCCTCTTTCCTTACAAGTTTTGATCGTCATCCCACACTTTCATGTTTCATCACACACAACACGCGCCCATTTTTCTTTATCAAATATTACAACACAATAGCACATCCATAAATACAACAAATCCAAATAATTTGAAAAGCATTCAAAACATAATGATATGATGAGGATGCTGATGATAAATGATAAGAGGATTAGAGGATACAAAATTGAGATTAATTGATTAATGCACTCCTTCGGACCTTGGACCATGACAATTTGACAATGAAGTCAAAACAAATGATTCGCAAGCATTTAATGATACGAATGAGGATAAATATTTTACCGTTTTTTTTATTTGATGATGATCCAAGTTACGTTTACCCCAAGGAAAAAACCCCAATTTCACATTTTGACTTGGATTCGCACTGGCTGTCATTTGATTTCATGCAATGTTGGCGTTGTTGAGGTCTATAGTCAAATCAAAGAGTCAAACGTTTGTTTTTCGCAGTGTGACGTAGTTCGCATCGCATGACTCAACGCAGCTCCAGTCTTTGAATTTCCCGAGAACCAGAGATTTTCTCATTTGCCTCACAGCAGTTGACTTTTGTTCAAGGTGACGTCAGACAGTGACAGAGCAAACTCTCTGTGACCTCTGCGAGCAGTGTTTTTAGCAAGTGTCGAAGGTCATTCCAAATGTCCTATCAAAATTATACGACAATGAGCAACATGTCTTCAGGCAGCAATTATTCCGCGAATGATTTTCAACGCAAGGCTCAGGCTATTGCGTATAATATTCAGAAGATCAGTCAAAATGGTAAAAATGTCATGATTTTCTTTTTAAACTTTAGAAAACGAATCATTAAAGTTTTTCATAATTTTGTTTTACTATACTAAACCTTACGGTCACTTTTTGCAGTTACTTCGATGACAAGATATGTCAGTCAATTGCCATCGACGGCCCCAGAAGCAAATGCAAATTCCGAGCTGAGATCGCAATTGTAAGGAAATAACGAGACCGTCAATTTTAATATGAAATTGTCATAAAAATGATTGAATATTATCATATTTTGGTATGAGATGGTTTTTAAGAAATTAAATTTGTGTACTATTTCAATAGGCACAAAGTGACGCACTACACTGGCCAATTAGCAAAGGACACGAATGATGACCTGAAAGAACTGAATCGTGTCAATCTTGCAAGTTTGCTTGTGTCGTCGAACGAACTTCGACAAATGAAACTACAACGGGAAAAGTTGGTTCAAGATTTTACCAATGTGTTGAATTCTTTCCAGGCCATACAAAGGTACGTCAGTTGTACATTAATTGTAATTTGCTAGATATACGATTACGATTACGAATAATTTATTTTCACATGTTTCATGAACCATTAGAAATAATCTAAAGTTTTATGATTGACATTCTGATTTTGATTGTTATACTTTGATTTTTTTCTCAGGTCATCCGCAACGAAGGAGAAGGAAGTTCTCAAGGCCATGTCGAAAAAAGGAACGGATGAAGACTTTTTGTTGGGACCACCCCAAAGACATGACCCCAATAGTGCAATGAAACAGGCTCAGCTGTTGGAGGAAGATGTGGGATCTGTGGAAGAATTGAGAGAACGGGAACAAGCCATTCGACAGTTGGAATCTGATATTTTAAATGTGAATCAAATTTTCAAGGAGTTGGCCACTATGGTTCACGAACAAGGGGAAGTTGTCGACTCCATCGAAGCACATGTGGAAGCATCTCAGATTCAAGTTGAAGAAGGGACTCGGCACTTGGGACAGGCGGTCACGTATCAGGTATGTCACTCAAATGTTTTCAAATGCTTGTCTTTTTGAATATATAATACTTGTTGATACTTCATTGTTTTAAATATGCTTAAGAGAAAAAGGGTTTTATTGTTTTTGTATGCCAAGCACTAGTTTTCAACTTCAAATGTTATTTGTTTTTGCTTTTAATTTGTTTTTATTCTGCACAAAAACATTATTTCTCTTTGTTGCCTTATGCATTATTAAATACATGAAGTGCTGTCTAGAAATATCAGCATTAATTTTAGGTTCAAATTTATTTGCAATTTATAGTTGATTTTTTAGCATGCTTTATTCTTTTTATGTAGAACAAGGCCAGGAAGAAACAATTGTGCTTGGTTTGTACTGCTGTCGCCATTGTCATAAGCGTCATTCTTATAATCTACTTCTCATCATAGTCAAAACAAACTCCAAAAAATTTCCGACCAGAAATAGACGAATAACCCTAACTACCTAATTAGAAATACTTTCAGTCTATCTAATCACGAAATTCCATAGTGAGAATGCAAGAAGTTACTGTCATTTAATTATCAAAGTTAATGATATATTTTGTATTGAATTATTATAATAATTGAATTTCAAAATATTGACTGCTTTAGTGTGGATTCTTAAAATGTCGCACAAATATAATCGCTGATAAATATACTTGAAAAGTCGAAGATTGGCGTTCACTGCTTGAAGAGCTGTTCTATTGGCTTTATTTTTATCCAGTGGAATTCCAAATTGCATGTTGCTTTCAATGCTTTACAAGTTCTTTAGACATTAACTAACGTAATCGCAATCTTTTATAAATTATAGTATTTAAACAACTAATTTCTACGTGATCGTTTGTTTGATGTGCTGCGTACGTTTGATGGATGCGTTAAATTGGACGACCTTCGTAAATGCACCAAAAATTCCACACAATATTATCAATATCTATTTTATATGCAACATTATTGTTATTAATGTTAACAACCATGTGATTGCAAATCTAATTGTGATTTAACGTCAATCCAATGTTGTTAAACAATTCGCACGATATTTAGGAAAGGAAACGTCGTCGGTACTTTTACATGTTGGCCGTGATCACAGCTCTTATCGTTCTCGCCCTCATTCTTCTAAAAATATTTGACTAGTTACATTATTGTTTACAACAATATTTTTCTCATCTTCAAAAATTCCATCACAGTTTTTGTGGCGAGTGGATGAGAACGAGAAGATGTTTTGTGACCACCGGTGACATTGTCTCTTGGAAAACTATACTGTACCCAATTGCTACTTGACATTGTACAGCGCGCGTTTCTATACGGAAATGTTTGTCCATTCGGTTTGTTTATGTTTGAAATGTCGAATCTATAGCTTGTTCATGAGTTTCCAATGATTAAACTTTGGATATAACATTTAAAACTTGATCACAATCGAATCAATGGAAACTAATAATATTATGGAGATCGTATTATTTGAATAAATCTTGAATTCTTGAAATTGTTGCTATTCAAAGTATAATGAGATGTATATAGATGTTTTGAGACTTCATGAAAAGGATTAATTACGCGATAGCACAAACGATTTGGAAGCTTGAATTGACGGAGTGTAAGGAAGGTACACACTTTCCCAATGAAATCAAAGATTGAGACAAAGACCAAATTAATTAATAACACTTTATAATTGATTTGCATGCAAACACCCATAATTATTCCTAATGGTTGAGATGCGGTTGAAAGTGACAGAATCGGAATAAGGAAGACATGTGAAGTGTTGTACACAAGGTTCAGAAGGGCAGGGAGCCTGCGGCCGAGGGTACCCCTCGTCCTGTTCGGCAACATAAACAACAAAATCACAAGTCTTCCAAATCCTTATTGTCAGCGAAATCTTTTGTTGATGTCCGGCGACGGAAAAAAATACACTTGGAGAATGGAGGCCTGAAGAAAAGTGAAGGGAGAAAATGCCCAACCTTATGAAGAGATCCGTGTCCGTCTCCCTCCAGAGTCCGAGTGCACCAAGCCCTGCCTCGCTGCCTGCAGGATCGATCGACAAGGAAACCCGGGCGAGAAATAGGCTACGACAACTGTAGTCTCTCCCCAACCCTTCTTCCTCGTGCTTTCCTTTGTTGCCCGCTATCCTCCACTTCCAAAAAGTATTCACGAGTCACATGCACCTGAGCTGACAGGTCCAGGGGCTGCCTCTCTTCTACAATACTACAAAACTACAATTCTAGAATGAGGGTTCCTTTCCCAGGTTCCTCAATCCTCATTCAGGCTTTCGGCTTACGCGTGTCCGACTCAACCTGAGGACAACACAATTTCCTATATCCATCCTACCATCCCATCCATTATCTCATGTCTTCGGCATCGTATGCATGTCAGTTTCCAGGTGCTATTCCTTTATATAGGACCCAATACCAGAACGCTTTTCTATGGCTTTCACCCAAACCTAGAGAAGGAACCGTGTATAGTAACAGCGAGTCTCATTCTCATGTGAGGCACTTTACCTTTCCTGTCGTCTGTCCGCGTCTGGCGTCTGCAACAATTTGCATGCATCTTGACTTTTACTATGCTTTCTACTTTAATGGTGAAAATGAAACGCAGCTCGAGGGCACAATTCTCCCCACTTTAACATCATCTCATACATTCACAGGAAATAGTCAACTTTATTGCATATCTTTCAAACTTCATGCAACTTTTGAATAGTACACAATAATATGGTTTTTTTTGTTTTTACTTTTAGTAGATTCCGCTTTTATGCGATTCCAGTGACATACAATCCTAACAAATACAGGGATACATTCACATTCCCATTTCAAAATCATAAGCGTGCGACGACAATAACGACGATGATAACTATATATTACAATATCGACAAATGAGAATTGCTCCCTAAATTATCTAGATAGAAAGATTCAATGTCACTGTTGGCGCATGCACCGTCCTACATTGTAATACCTTATAATTAGCTAAACTCCTATACAGTTAGATCAAGTATTCAGTTGGGTCTTTTAGCCCTAATTAATAATTACATAGTACAGCAATAGAAATACCAATAAATACCCTTGGCTGCTTCCAGTACAAATACAGGCTAATAAATCTGACACTTGAGTGACATGACGTAATATTATAGCAAAATTCAGCGTATACAGTGGATTCTTGCAAATATTGGTTGACAAAAGACAAAATTACATCATTCATTAGGTATTGATTTTCAAAGAGAAAATAAAGTCAGGTGTCAAATCATGTCCTTAGATTAAGCAAAATATTATAGAGCCTGTTTAGGAATCCAGGCAAAATCCTATGGTATTCGTAAAACAAAAATGAATTAAATTAACGACACTTTTTAAATCATTTCTTGTGTAATACATATTGGAAAGATTCAAAAGCAATTTGAATTTGATTTTGCTCGAAAAAAAATACACTTTCATCAAGAGAATAATAACACTGGAGATTTAGACATGTTCCACGAATAGTAATTTTTTAATTCACCATCACCCCTTCAACTCAAGACACATAATCAAATCATGCACAATGCACGAGTATATATAATATTTTCCATTAGATTATTACGTGTATAATTCAACGTGCGAAATGATTCATGATGGACAGAAGAAGCAATGAGTCTTAACTTGTTAAGATGATGAATGACGGCAACAAAGTACAAATAAAGTGCATTCCGGACATTCAGCCATGGCTTTGATGGGTAATTAGTGGGAGATGGATGCTGTGATCAAAGTCCGCTCTCGATGTGGCTCACTTTCATGGAACAGTAATAGATTGACCGAGCCAGGAAGAATAGAGCGACAAGGAAAGCTCCCAGGTACGCGACGAACAACCCTCCTTTCTTAGCAGCCACTTGATACGTTCCCACTGTCACACCGATCCCAATCAAGAGAAATAGAAAGGCCAAGACCAAAAACAATATCCCTCGAGACCGAGCAAAGTCTGGACCAACGCTGGACCTATAAAGTATAAGAAATGCAAGAGTGCAATCAACCTTTTGCCCTTACTATCTCTTAAAGATAAGATCAAGATCAATCCAACAAATACTAACGTATAAACATGCATCATAGTCATACTCATCCTACTTCTCATATATAAATATATATTCAACTTACAACTTTCGACAATGTGGACATTTAGCCAACGAATTATTTAATGTGTTGAAAAGGAATGAGTCAGAGCAGTGAGCACAGGTCACTCGAGCCATTCCAACTGGAACAGCAGGCAATGCTGGGCTTGGAGCCAAGTTGATAATTCTCTTACCTATTCATTCGTCAAACAAGGAAGTTAGTATAATTTAAGTATCATACATCAAACTTGACAGAGCTCACAAATAAAAATAAGTTTTACAAAACCAGCACTCACAATTTGGTCGAGGACATGCAATTCTTTGAGAACTAGCTCGACAGATAAGCAGACAATTGCAAGGGCATCGCACGTACTTCTTCCCAGGTGGCGGATTCCGAATTGGCTAAAAAAAAAGCCATTAAATCATTCCAGTTACGTGATCAGTGATCATATCAAATCAAAAATGTTTCAAAATGAAAATCAATGAATTATCATAAACCATTCCTAGTAGCAAACTTACAGTTGCTTCATTACAACTCGTGCATTTCACGACATGCTGTTCCTTCTTATCCGAAATGTCGATTGTAGTTTGGCAAACACGGCATGTGACATGGGGCCCAGAAGGCAACGTTACATACTCCAAAGTAGATTTTCCAGCAGAAGGCGAATCTAATGCTCCATCTTGATTGACCATGATTGCAATGTCTAATGTCAAAAAAATGAAACGTTCAATGGTTCAAAAATGAATTCAAATTACGAACAGTACTCATACATTTGTATTTCTATATTCAAAAGGTGATCAAACAATAAACAATGAATGACAAGTCAAAATCACATCGAACCTTACCCCTTGACATTGTAGTCGAACTTCCGCGTGACCCTAGAAGTGGTTCCTTCTCCGTGTCCATTTCAGACGTCCACGGTCCGCTGGCCATACTGAACAATAATCGAATAATCGAGAGACAATCGAAATCCTACAAAAATTCAAAGAGGACAAGAGCCTAAGTGAAACTTATAAAAAAAACCCTAATGGAATAACTTATTTACTGAACAACGAACAACGACAGCCAAGCCGGAAGTATCTCAATATAAACAAAGGGAGTAATCACCTGACTCGCTAAATTATGATGACAGCACAAAGTGAGTATTTTGTATAGGAACTCAAGAATGAAAAATGAAAACTATAGTGAAACTAAAACCACGTTTTGTTCACTGTTATGTTACAACATGAGCCACCCTGGGTCATGACAGGGTCACTCACGGGCAAATGCTCAAGAAAGGAGTGTCTCTGACTCAGCGTACATTAATTTGATGACTCTGAATCTATTTCTCTTTTAATACTAATCAGCAGAGTTCGTCGTCTTTTCGTGTCTTGTGACGGGAGATTGCATTTTATCCAACTGCAGCGACCTCCAATGACATATCCCACAAACCTTCTCTATATAATATACCACTGTCCCACTGTATATCCTTATTCTACCTTGTTCCTTTGTGTTCAAAAAATCCAAAATCTAAAAGACAAACACAATGACAATCTCAATTCTATCAAAAATCCTAATTACAAAGCATGGCTGGATATGATAAAAATGTCAAAGACGTCTCATTCGAATTTCTAAACGCCCTATTAAAAATCTACGTCATACAAGAAAATACAATACGTCAACGTTTTCTCATATATACGTGGGTTATACGTTGGATATATCCAAGCCTGTATAGCAGAGAAGAGGGAAACCATCGTAAAAGCCGCCCAAAACACACAACTCAATTCTCACTTTTGGGTTCTTTCCGTGTTGGTTCATTCAGTTGAGAAACGTGTGACGAGACGGACCGACAGATACATTTTCCCGATTTCTCTTGATTCTCATCGTCCACTCGCTTGGCTCGAATTCTTGGCTCTCAAAAGTAAGTTTTAAGACAACATTTTAACGAACAAATACAATTTTCGAATCCATTTGTCGATAAACTGTTTGTTTTTAAACCTCGGTTTGGTTTGAAGGTTGAAATTGAAATCACAAGATTAAAGAATGGCATCCACGTCCCAGAAACACCGAAATTTCGTTTCCGAGCCGATGGGAGANCGAAATTTCGTTTCCGAGCCGATGGGAGAAAAACCCGTCACGGATCTGGCCGGAATTGGAGACACGTACGGAAAACGTTTGGAAGGTTACGGGTTCGATAAGGTGAGATAAGTCTTCATCATTTTTTTTACAGTTTTTTATGCATAGAAAAGAAAACCGGGCGATGACTCACACGTTAACATTTGACAGAATTTTACAAGTTTGTTGAGACTTGAAACAAATCATATTATTTTGAACCTTTTGAGCAGTTCATTTGAATTTCATAAATGTGTACAATGTTTTCGTTTTTTCTAAGGTTTTTAAAAAATAAAGTGACGTCGTATCAATACGTTTATATAGTAATTCTGGATACGAATCAAAGTGGCGACAGTTTTTGTACGACTATTAATAGATGAATTTCTAGTAATTCTAAATAAGGGATTCATACTATATAATAGACTAGACCATTTCCCTGTAATTTATTTTTAAACAAGTTGTACTAATGTTTGTCTGTTTTAATGTTTACAGGCCTACGTTGTACTCGGACAATTTCTGGTTTTGAAGAAGAATGAGGAGCTCTTCGTGGAATGGTTGAAGGATTTGACTAAGGCAAACAATTATCAAGCTACTCAGTGTTATCAATGCTTGACTGACTGGTGTAATGCCTTCTTGTAATTTAATATAATTCAGGATATGGCTCATTGTAACACTTTCTAATAACTACTAACTGTCGTGGAACGAGTTTTCCTCCCTATTTTACTACTTCGAACATGTTGAAAGGTTTGGCACGGTTTTTTAACTGCACCATTATTTTAACCTGTAATTTTACTACACATTTTATCCAATGGATTTGTATTATTGTAACAACGTTTTAATTGACGGCATTGTCTTGTACCATAATTTTAAGTTTGCTACCTCCAGCTGGCCTTTAGTTAAGGTTTTTACTATAAGCGTTATGGTCAATGAATGTTAATAAAATGCTTTTACGACAAAGATGAATAAAATGACGAATCTGTCACTTTGAGTATAAGATAAATGAATGTTGTGTTGTGAGTGAATTTTAGTTCCTATAAATGATTCAGATTCAAATGTACTTTTTTATGTTTGTAGTCTTACGATAGTTATTTTATTTGCGGATAATAATGGAACAACAACTATTGAACATATAGAAAGAAGTCAAAGATGAGGTTTGGAAAGACGAGGAATCGTTTTAAAAAGCATCTCGTAGAATGTCTTGTAATATATGACTTAACATTATTATAAGTAATGCGGTGATGACACATCTTGTTCATTTCCATGACTAAATTGATTATAGCGATGTACGTAATGACCGGGTCCTCGTCTTCGTGACAGCGAGGCCGCACTTGAGTATTGCGCTGATGATCCGGGCGACGATTGACCTATCATGTGACTACCATCCTCAACATGAAGCGTTGAGTATGCTCTATAGGATCAGAACAATAAAATTTCATGTATAACATTGCATCAAAACATCTTCATATAAAGTAGCATTAATAGTAATGTCATGTCTCGTTAGGTCACCTGCTTGGTCGGCTAAGACTGTGTTGAGGAGGGCGGGATCTGTTAGCTCCACCATCACCCAGATCGAGATCTAAAACATCCTCCAACCCTATCATATTAAGATCATGAGCAGCAGCTAAAACGGCGACATCGGGCATTTTTTCACTTAGCACATGCGGTTCGGAGCCCGGAACAGGGGAACTTGATGTTGCAACCATAGACGATGCTGGTCCATAGGCTTCCAATTTCAGTTTTGAGGATGTATTACCGGTCAACGGATCAACTGCGTCAGATGACGATACCCTATCCCCAGCGCCACTGTACTTCACCGTATCTAAAATCTGTAGAAACAAAATTGAACATTTGAGTATCACGTCATTACCTTAGGACACAATAGTACTTCATATTTAGTATTGTTTCGTACGTCGGCCACGTAATCCGGGTAACCGAACTCTCGAACAACTCTAAGACGAATAAATTTACTAATAGCTTGCCGCGACTGACTGTAGTTGAGCGCTCTTGAATGAGCGGAACGAAGTTTCTTCTCACGATACAACATGGCAGCTAGGACTTCTGTTTCAATGCCTGATTAAATGTTAAAATTAGAGTTTTGGAGAATTATCAAAGTAGTATGAAAAATTGTGGCAAAGTGAAAGATGTCTCACCAGTGTCCTCGGGTGGCAGTGAAGAAGGAGCTGTCTTTGCAACAGAAACTGTAGCTGCAACTGATATACCGGACCTATCCGACGAGTTGTCAATCATATAGAGTGTATCCGGAATGGTTCTTAAAGTTTTTCTAGTAGTGTTCGTCAAATGAGCATGATAATGATCTGCTGGGCCTCGTTGCCTCATGGACTGTTTAGCTTCTTCGTAAAATGGCGTAAACAATCGTGGTCGAGTGAAGTTCACCGTGGTCTGACAAAGCCAAGGATTCGTCTTTTCCTCCGTAATCATATGCGATGGAGGTATGGACAGCTAACAGAAACAAAAATCAATTACTAATGAGAAATTAATCTCACGACAAATCAACAAAAGATAGAGAATATAAATTCTTACCAATCCTCTCCGAACGGCAGACATTAGTACTTCATTATTGACGAGAATATGATCCGTACGAACAAATCTCACCAGATCACTTATGATTTCACGTAATTCTGCATCACTCAGATCTCGGCGTTTGATCCCTTTTCTTGTAACACTATCTCGAGTCGTTGTAAGTAAATTCGGTTCTGTGTGAATATGAAATGAAACAATTATAACAACAGCAAAGGCAGCAGCACACCTAATTTCAGTGCATATCATGCATTATCAATAGTTGACAGACTTATACAAGACATTTAAAAATCACCTCTGTCTTCAACGCGCCGAATGAGTTGATGCTCTCCCCATCGAAGAATTGCTTGTAGAATATCAACTTCAGAAGTCTATGGTTAATAAATATTTTATTAGTCATAAACCACAAAACCAAAGAAATAAGAGGAAGTTAATCAGTCAATAAACTCACTTGAAGGAAATCGGAATCTAACAATTCTGTTAGAACTTGCTTATCCAGCTCAAGAAAACTAGGAGTCGAAGCAATGCTATTAAACTCTTCTCGAAGAAACGTCATGACCTGTCGCCTAACCCACGATGAACCATGAGGCTGATTGGACCAACGCAGTACTGATGGCACTGACTCAAATGTTAATTGTTCCATGATAATATCCTCAGATGTCTGGCACAGTTGGTCAAACTCCAAGAAACGACCTAATGTTTAAAAGCGTAATGATAAGGATCAGATTACAAAAATCCATAAACTGAAGCGATCCCGAAACCAGCATTAATTGAAACAACAAACCTATTTGGTATAATTCCATAGCTTCCTCAAACCCAGCAGGATTCACTCTTCCCGTGAACGTGAGAGATTCTACTTCCGTAAGACCCGTTCTGGTGGGATCAATTAGACTCAATTCCACTCGGTCTGTATACATACACTGTAAAATGACTCTAGCGTAACGCTTTGGAATAACATTTTCGTCGAGTACAATTTTCTTCGAATTGGACCTCCTCTGAAGTAATGAACGAAAGAAGGGTGAACGAGCCGCAAGGACACATTTATGACACGGTAATTGTTCGTCTCCAAAGACAAGAATCACATCGGAATATTTGCCCGTTTGAAGTAATTCTCTCATGTCCACATCCAGACTTCGAGGACGACCAAATATATCAGCAAACGGAAGAAAGTGATGCGTATGAGTAGCTTCTTCAGTGTACAGAAAACGTAGAAGTGATGAAAATGTTGGAATATCAACTCCAGTCACATCTTCTAGACTCACACTCGTAGTTATATGCGAAGCAGTAAGAAGATGACGGAAATATTTGGATCTTTGCATGAGGAGCGGTCGATGAGCTGGGAATATTGCAGGAGGAAGTATGAGGCTTACATCAGATGTCCACTTAAAATCAAGAAGGTCACCTAGGTCACTTCGGAGAGAGGCAGGGCGGGGACGAGCTGATTCACACGCCAAATACAATTCCTTCTCAAGGGCTAAACCATCGTACACTTCCACTGCAAAAACCAAAATCATTACAATGTATATATTCAATTATTTTATAGTATTTCATTTCATTTAATCTTAACGTAATCATTCTAATCATCCATTACATTACATTACGAATCCATACATATTCAAACGTTAAACAATTCCGTATCATGTTCTATGTCTCTTTATGTATAACGTCTTTAACAATGATTCAATAATTACGTACATAACATAAATTCCATAAATTCTCCGCTGATGACGATTCAAGCTATAAAATTACCTAAAGCAACGACGTCAGCAAAGCACCAAGAATTCAATAGATCTCGTAGAGGTCGACCTGGATCAGTTCCTCTACTCGTTCGTCTCTTCCACCATTTCTTTTTTCGTTCCCTATGGAATCAAACACAAGCATGTTGAATACCTCGTCATGTCAATCAACCTACTGGCTAAAAACAAAATAGAAAAGCACGATTTGATATAAATCTTACCTAGCAGCAGCTGGATTGGAATTAAGGGCCAAAGGTCCCGGTGCTCCCGAAAAGGAATTGCCCACCGTGTCATCCTCATCCTTGACACCAGTACAAGTCCGAGGTCCAGACCCACTCACTTCCGAAAAATTGGCCCCCATCCTTTTTCTCAACTAAAACTCACTCTTGACCTCTCGTCATGATCAATCAAATATTCCTCACACAGGCATAGGCAGTCGTACACTTCGAGTGTAAATCGAACAATATACTATTGCACTTTAGTAGTCAAGTTGGTAAGAGCACTAAACTGACTAAACACTAAAAAACACTTCTCGTGTGTGTTTACAGTCCAGTGGTCCACACGTCCACTCTCTCTGGTTTGCGTCTGTTGACACCTTCCACATTCAACTTCTCATACTCAAGTGTGTGTATGTGTAGCGTAGTACACACATTCAGTATTCAGTATACACATTGTAATACAGAGGACTAAAGTTTTTCTGGGGTTGGTCTCATCGTCGTCTTCTGCATCTTGAGGGGCCTCACACAACTTCCTCCGTCCCCAAGCCCCTACACACCTTCCTTCCAATTCAAACAGCTCGAAAACCAAAATAAATAAAAACACATTTCCCTGCTCCATTCGTCCCAAAACAATTAATCACAAGAAACGAAATGATAAGATAAGATTGGAACGGGACGAGGATGATGACCACGTTCAATGAACAACAGTCTCAAATCATCTCCACAATGGCGAATGCGCCACAGAAACCTGCAGCCTGCAGGCGAATTCGACCCTCCCAACTTTCAAGCTGTGTCAAGTCACCCCATCCGTAATTATTTTCTAACATCTATTACATGCGTAATTATAATTATAATTACATTATCTTTTAGAATCTATTCATATCATGATTTTCAGAATTCCTATTAATAGTAGGCAAGCGAACGCTGGTAGTGGTCGTGTACTTCAAAGATCCGTGCAAAAAAAAAGCGTAGAAGGTATGTAGACGAGCGAGAACCCAACTAAACCAGCTACAAAAAGGCTTTTTGTATGGCTTTTAGGATCAAATGGAACAATTCTAGTATGGCAAGTATAGGAAGGGAAAGAAGACTGAGTTTGTGACTGAAAGCACCTGAGTGAGAGGAGCGGGAAGTGCAAAGTCATATAAGAGAGTTAAGAGACGACCCACACCACACACAACACAACACAGAAGAGGAGAGACGAGAGGAGAGCAGAAGAGAACCACGACGACGACGAGGAGGACGACGACGGCTGATTTTGTGCGATTGTTGACGTTGACACTGTGACAGGGATCGTGGTGACCGGAAGTGAGAGAAGGTGACAAGTGACAAGGGCGGAGAATCATAAGAATTGGTGTGAAGGGACGGTGGGCAGGGTGATGATGAGGTGACGTGTCCGTCCTGAAGGATCCACCACGGGACAAGTCATGGGGTCCAAAGCGAGCACTGAAGCCAGGGCTCGCACCTTCTCTGCTTCCAATGCACAGACACCGCCACCAAACAACAACACAAATGGTAAGTTGTCATTATTCTCATCATTGTTACATGTTATCTTGTCCATGTCATACACTTGTACTCACATGACATGATCGTTTGAATGTGGGAGTCACCAGTCATCATTGTCATGTGGTTTATTGAGTTTCTTCTTTTTCAACCGTGAACACTACTTTGGACGTTCGTGTTTTATGCCTATGTGTCATACACATACATGTCATGTCATTGTTCTAGACCTGTTTGTGAACAACTGATAATGTGTGATTTTATTTGAACAGATGTTTTGTAATATTTTGAGGTTACGTTATGATGTTGTCATTTTGAAATTGGGAATTGTTTAATTGTCTTTGACAGGAGGAAGTGGTGGTTTACGAGCCCGTTCCTTTTCGTCATCAGGTGTTCCCTCGAGTAGCGTGTCGGCGGGTCCTTCGTCGTCGGGTATATTGGAGTTCAATGGGAGAATAAGCTCTTTCAGTGCAGGCTCCTCGTCGCATCCATCCGCTGCCTTCTGGCCCATCACGGGTGAGTCTAAATTTACATTAATTGCTATGAATTTAGTAGGAAATTGATGAGTAGTTACTTTAGGATTATAGTTTGAAACGGTGTTCTTAGGTCAAATTGGTATGTCTAAAGGGGCAGGACCAAAAGTGACCATGACAAGTACAGGTGTCTTGTATCATGTTCACGATTGTCAATTTTGAGTACGTACGCATAATAGTTTCCGAAAGTCAAGTTGAGGTCATTTCAAAAGGAGAATATACTTTAATTGTAGTATTAAATTAGAAAATTATCTTAATAATACGTTTGCGTAGTTGTAAAGAGAAGTAGTGAAGTATGTAAGGTATATAATTGACTAAATCAATAGGTAAATTAGGTAATGCATATGGTGGGAGTGATTACAACCTTGATTCAAAAGATAGGAGAATTGAGGGAAATTGAGAACTAAGTTTTGAATCTGTCTTTGTACTATATTATTACGATTAGCCTACTTTCACAACAAAGTTTAGGAAAAGGATTATGTTATTTAGGTATTAGGTCAAAAGCCTGCCGGTATGTTTTGCTCCTTTTCGTTATTGACTGTTGAATGAACTATTGTGAAGTTTCCATTTACAATGCCATTGTCAAGTGTTTCTTCTTTGCACACAAAGTTGCAAAAAAGGTATATTGAGTGATTGAGTCCATCGCATCGTTTCATGACATTTCGGCTTTTTGTATCGATTTGTTGTTCTTACTTTTAATGTTTGAATCAATGACGAGAGTGTGTGTGTGATATTAAACTTTACACTTCGGTTTGCATAAATGACATTGCGGAGGTTTTTAGAATAATATTGCACTTCCCGTTCATATTCTTTTAGTATCATAATGAGATTCTGGGTTTGGAATTGAAAGCATGTTTATTTAACAGTCGTCCTTCGCCAACTCCCATTGAATTTTTGAGGGGCTATGAATTTTTCACGAGGTAGGAAAGAGTACAGGCGGAACGGGAGTCATATTTCTCTTCGTTTTACAAGATAGGATTGTGTTCCTTTAATGTTCCTTTGTTTGAGTATACCCTTTTTTGCGCTCTTCTCCGAACAGCTTTTTTTCATGTTACTTATATAGCTCATAAAGCTCGGTTGAAAAATACCTATAAAAGTATGACTTCATGCATATTTAGGGCGACAGCATAATAACAATAAGAGAAAGAATTCCAGAGTTTGAGTGCTGGTAAATGCATTAAAAGGGGTGTTAAGGGGGGAACGGAGGAAGCCATATAACAATAGTATAAATCGCCATTATCCTTCAGATTCTTCGATGTTGACTGACTGAATGTCGTCACAAGAAGAGAAGTGTAATTGAATGTCCACATACCAACCACATTACACTTACAGGTTGTTATGATGAAGTTATGTAAGTAATACGTTCCATGGTGGGAGCTCTTAATTGAAAGCCTTTTTGACCTAACTCCAAGATTCATAATGAAACAGAATATAGTAGTAACCAGAGCTGAACAAAGAAAACGAAGAAAGAGAGTTGAGAGTTCCAACTTCCAAGGAGAGTTTTCCAAGAGCGAAATACGCATCGAAAGAACGTTATGTTCCGTAATGACTGGAATATAATATCCCGTGGAATATAATAGCTACGCTGTGTCTACGTCGTAGTCGTAGGCTGTAGGGCCCTCGTTTGCGACATTAAATGAGCAGGTTAAAGGAGGTTGAAACGAAATGAATTTGACACAGAAGTACATGACATGGTAGACCTGGAATATTAGAAGCACCGTCGCTAGGCAACATTATTCGAAACACGCACAATGTCATGAAACGTGTACAGACCAAAACCAATAGTCACAAGGTCTCGTTTTAACGCACCTACGTCCGCTACCTTCACCTTCTCTCCAATCCGAATTCCGCCCAATGCCTAAATCATACCACCACCGTTTTGAAGCAGACAGACTAGAAAAGCTGGCGGTTATGACAGAGTCGTCGGCAGTCCTCTCAGGGACATTTGTCAGAGCTGGAACTGGGGCCATTTAGCAATTTAATGATTTCTTTCTCACTCTCCCATTTTTTATAGCCTATTGCGTTGTCATTTTGTCATTTCGTAAAAGTGAGGATTTCACATAATACTATTATACTATAAAATACTGTTCAGAGTCCGAGTGATTTTCAATGGATTATTCTTTTCCGTTGGTGGTGATCGTTGCATTGAGTATGAGTGATTGTGGCAAGTGTCAAATATTTTATTCAGTGTGCTAAGTGCATGTGTAAGATTCGAAGGTAAAATGGGTTCATGTGCAGTGAAATCGTTGAATCCGAATGTGAACCTATCCAATCGAATAGAATGTGGGTGGCCCTCTGGGACTACTCCAATAAATCGTGGTCATGCTCAAAATGACATCCTTATAGCTCATGTTCCAAATATCTATCCAGGTTATCTTTCAATTTTCAATTCTTACCAAGCAAAGTAATCAGTGTCTAGTGTCTACTGTAATCTAACTGATTTCATTATCATTATATTACCATTTCCAAATCATTTTTTTCATAGTATAAGTTTCATGTAATATGCAAGCGTAATCTAAAGAAATGTGTATGCATAGCTTTTTATCAGAGTAATTTAATGAATGAATGATTAATTTTGTTTATAGGCGTCAAGTGTCCGATATGTAGTAAAACAGTGATGCCAGACGACATTGAGGTGCATTTGGTCATGTGCTTAACGCGTCCCCGTATCAGTTACAATGGTGAGAAGTTTTGTGATACTGATAATCAATAGAAGCGATAAATCTCTTTAATTCTCACACCATTTAGTATCTTGTTGATAATAAACATTAGCATTTCTTACTTTTCTTGTGTTTTTCCTTTTGTAGAGGATGTGTTGGATGAAGCGTCTTGGAAAGGTGAATC
The DNA here is from genome assembly GCA_019776145.1 of Harlomillsia oculata. NCBI lineage: Eukaryota > Metazoa > Arthropoda > Collembola > Entomobryomorpha > Oncopoduridae > Harlomillsia > Harlomillsia oculata. The sequence continues at coordinate 15,324 of JABASF010000219.1, read as the reverse complement.
TATGGAATGCGTTATCTGCCTGGAAGAACTAGAAGTTGGCCACGTGATTGCAAGACTACCATGTTTGTGCATTTATCATAAACATTGTATAGACCAATGGTTCCAAGTGAATCGGTCTTGCCCGGAACATCCCAACAATTAATTTTTAAATCATATTCAGTGCATCTGAAAACCGCAATTCTTCTGTGACAAAATTGTTCAAGCTGTGTACTGTCTAATGTACTAAAAAAGAATCCCCGTTGAATTCGCCGTCACGGTACCTCGTCCGTCCTCCGGTTATTTTTGCACGTGTTTACTAAATGAGAAAGCGATAGGTAAAATGGAGAGAAGAAAACTGGACGTGGATCCTGACTCTACGTCTTTCCCAAAGACTTCTGTAACTAATACGTGGAGTCCGATGTACCGTGAAACAAAATCCTTGTGTGCCATTCTTATAAGAGGCCATTTCAGTTGACCGACTGTCATTTTATGTCATTTACAAATCAACGCTTTTACCATTTGTTCCCGTTTTAGTAGATCAGCCCCACTTGATACAAACTTTGTTTTAGCGAAAATGCAATGCATTGTATGTTAGAATGAAATGATCGAAACTGCGCATTAGAAAGAGTGAATTAATTTGCCGTGTGAATTTTTAAGAGTGAAATGATGTATGAATTTTTAAGAAACTACTGATTTTAATGTGTGTGTATTTGCGAATTAAGGAAACAAATCGTCGTGTGCGCCATGAATGTTGTTAAAGTGTGTCCTCTTCTTTAAAGTAATAATTACCCCTGACATTGTGCTAACAAATTTACGGAATGTATTCTTGATTGTGGCGATAAAGAATAAATTTCACGATAACGAAAATATTGTCAATTTTTATTGATAGTTGAACAAAATGCTTTGGTTAATTTTATTGCTCATGCTCATAAATGCAAATTGGCTCGTGTACACGTGACTAAAGATTGTGCTTGTCTACCCTTTTACAATGTTACAAGTCACAACACAAGCCATCACAAACACGCAACAAACTCTGATACCCGGACAAGTGATCAACGACGATCTGATGTGTTGCATCGTGCCGTCGTCTTTGTCACATCAAATATTCTATTAAGCCTCTTCACCTAATGCATTTCACATTTTCATTATTCATTACTATGTTAGTTTACGTCACCTTACGTGTCACAATAAAAAGTCACAAAAGCAATTTCCACTAATATTAATTATTCGTGATATAGTAGTTTAAGGCTCGTTTGGTGATTGAGTGTCGAAAGCGTTTCCAAAATGCTTCACCCTGATAAAGATTCCCTATTAAACTCGTGATGTCAAAGGCAACTGTGTCTATTTATGGTTAATCTCTGCAAAGCTGCACCAAACTTCACACAGCAAGTTTGAGAACATATCGACAGTTTGTCGTAACAAGGCAAAGTATTGGACTGAATTGTTCCATGTTATAGTTATATATAACTTATAAGTAGTCGTTCACAACTTTGGACTGACTTGAACATTTCAACATTAAAAAATCTTATTTGATTGCACAGCGGCAAACAGCACACAAAATGTCAACTTAACCTAATAATCAATAGTTGCTAATTCACAAAACGATTGCTTTGAAGTCGCATCCCATACGAATAGGAACTTATGTCAACTTGCTCAGATAGGCATATTCACTGTTATAATTTCCAGTTACAAGATAATTTCAATTATTACCAAGGAACTCTTTACAAATTAAGGCCAAATACAAATACTTACGTACATATTTTTTGACATTCGTAATACGCTAGTACAATGTCATAATAATTTGGTACAATCGAAGGCAACAGGTCGCGAGAACATTTTTAGGGTACGATCCCCCCCGGATAATCGACAACAATAATTCTCACCTTATAAGTTTCAGTGGTTGAGCATAGTGCTCACTTTGGATTGTCAACTGAAGTCAAAATGACTCGTTTCAGTGCAGATATTGATTGCTGATGAATGAAGGCTGTTCTTGAAATAAAACATAAGTTAGTTACAAATAATACTAAAAGGTAAAAGTTAAATAAATTAAAAAGGTTGACTAAGAGTGTGCAATTTCAAAATGTTTAAGCATTGAAATTAAAATCAAATACATTTTAAGTAGATAGGAGAAATCAAAAAAATTAAAATGTTGGTAATTTCACACACAAAACAATAACAAAAGCATAAAATTCTTCAAAATAAAATCTACTACAAAGTCTCACCACGCTGTGGTTAACAAAAATAATTTGCGTGTGAATTGTGAAATTCCGCTCAACACAGAGCAGTTACACAGAAAAAAAACCAAAGAGAAAGACAAAGACGAGGAAGTATTGTAATTAAGCTACATAAAAAATTAAAGTCTGGACATCCAGAATTATAAAATTACAGTAGACGTTACAAGAATGATTGATGAGAAACGAAGGCACTCAATACATAACCGAGTCAACCAGTAGTGAGCTCGACTTTTAATACAATAGTACTACTACTCCACTTGTACAAATGATTGGTACATTTAATTATTTTTAATTAAAGCTAGGAATTTCGACTTTGTGATCATGAGACAACCCGATTTGTTTCAAATATTTGGTAAGGATAGAGATTTCCGTTTGTTCCTATTGTACAGTTAAGCGTGGTCCACTTAAGAAAGAGATATCCGCTGACGATGACGATGTGCAAGGATAACCCCTTAAACTTCACTTCTGAGCCCATTGCAAATCATCTTCTCGAGGTCGGTAGCCTGTACCCCGCTCAATCCATCGTTCAAGAGAAGACCAAAAACCAAACTTTTCAAGCGGATAATTGAGCCAACCAGTCGTTATACAAAAATATGTTTCATGCGGAGCAACATGATGAATTCGGTGGTGCCGACGTGGTAAAATGATGTGCATTGACTGCAGGAATACTACCCAACGTGGCAAACCAAAATACGTGTGACTCCACTTGTGGATCTGCAATGTTATCGAATTGAATTAATTAACAACTATTCTTACATATACAATTTACTAACATCTTAAAGATCTTCATTTTTACAAATTCAATTCATTGTATGTACTTACCTGGTTTGTGAAGGCTACAAAAACCGCCAAAAAGTACGTAAAGTAAATAAACCCTACATTTTGAGAATAGAAGCGTTGACTTGTAATCAATCCATAGGCCATATAACTCAGCGGTCCGACGCATAACATGAAATTGTCACCATTTGTTTCAATGAAATCATGGCGGGTAATGGACGTCGGATCGATGTGATGCTCTCGGAATGGACGGATGAAAGCTTTTCCAACCACTGGTAACTCCACACTTCCCCAAGTGTCTGCACACCAATGAACGAGTCTATTTTAATAAGGACAAGTCATTAAATAAAACCCTCTTGAACAGATTTGAATGTCATTGAAACTGTGTATATCTTTTATAATTATTCTACATTTACCCGGAAAGGAAATCAGCTGTGAGAACACCGAGACCGGTGGTGAGAACGATTGTAGTAAAATCCTCAAACCGAAAGGCAAGCGTCAGTAATAGTCCATTGGACATGAGCAGTAAGGAACATACTGTCACACTCAACACTTCCTGTACCCGTTTCCCTGTAAAAAAGAAACAGAACAGAATTAGAAAAAAAACAGGAGCCCACCCATGTTTATAAAAAATCCTAGAATCGTTGAAACTTGTAAACAACACATAAACCTTCTTTTACGAACACAAACAATTCTAAACATTCTCAAACAAACCACCAAAAAAAAAGTACGACAACGAAAAAGACGTGACAACGACAACCACAATTTTCCAATTGAGCACGTGTGTATACTATACTTGTCTGTGTGTGCACTGTCCACACACCCAAACAAAATAAAATTAATGTCATCGTATAAAATCCCTGTTCGTCATTTCATGATGTAATAAAAATGTACTAAAATTGAAAGTCGGCTACAATGTAATTATGTAACACACTGTATAATGTACAATTAATCAATACAATAAACAATGAATTGATCATAATTTATTATGTACCTTGAGAATAGAGTCCTTGAAGCTCCTTGGCTCCAGCGTGATTAGGCCCCCATCGGGGTGACACGAGGTCATCTTCAGATTTGGGTGACACTGCACATTCTGAATTCCCATTCGGGTCTTCTTCCACCATTCGGCTCTCCTTGATGGACTCCATGCCTTAAGGGTCTCGTAATAACTCAACATTCATCCTTATTAAAATGCACTCACACTTTTAAAATGGTGGATATTAATTATTTATTGCCAAAAAATTCCTATCGGTAGTGGTAAGAAACTAATTTCTCCGGGACAACGAAGGAAACAACACCTTCATACAAAAAAATGAACGTAAAAAATGTCACCTTTCCTCTTCGTCCGATGTTGCGGACTCAAGGCACACAACACAACACTTTAACATAACGTAACATACCAAAAAAAAATCTCACTGCGGATTCTGAAGTACGGCGCTCTCATTGGCCCATAAGCCTACAATTTAACTCTGTCGGCACTCGATGGCTCCGTTCCGACTTCCGACGGCGACGACGACGGACCCATACGCCCAAAAAAAAAAATTGCTAAAACTATGCTTTATTATGCAAAAATTTTGTCGTTTAAGACCTTGTCTTACTACATACACTGCTTCGTTTCCCTTATTATGAGTTACGAACGTGTGTGCCTTTTTAATGAATTAATCCTCACTTTCTCAGCTTTGGCTTGCTTTTTTTATCTAATCTCTTCTCTCATTTTTTCCCCTATGCTTTCCATGTTCCGTGAGTGAGGCACACTTTTGCATGAATCATCATTTTGTTCATCATCCAACACGTGAATGAATGTGCGAGTTTTTTCCTCTCATTTAGGTGACCATATACATTAATGATATACTAAAGTATCTGAAAATTTGTATAGGATCGAGCATTTTTTTAAAAAAAACTTTATACTTTCCTGCTGCATGCTTCCAAAACTTTCAAAATCCTAATAGATGTTCTACTGTCGTACAAGAAAAGTGAACATGTGTGCGAATTTCGGAGTGTGATCCATTTTTATGCACATGACATGCATGACAGGTGAATCCGAAACTAAGTTAGAAATAAGCAGTTCCCTAATCTTATCTTGCAATCGAAATGTTTTATTTTGGCGAGCACTCCAAACTTGATAACTCATACTTTATGCATGCATTTTGTTGGAATGTCTTGTTCAGGCATCGGTGAACGTACATAAACCCTCAATTTATGAATGTAGTGTGTGATGTCAGTGATGTGGGAGACATGAGACTCGCTCTACATCACGCCAGCATCAACCATTATAATAAATTACATTGTATTGCTTGTTAAAGTAATGAAATTAAAATCATGCTCTCATGTACTAACTATTATTGGATTGGCATTGCGTATTTGCATTTAGGCATTTGCCGGCCGGCTGCGCGTGCGGTGGTATTTTAACATACACATTGCATTGTTGATTTGTTATTGAAACTGTTTTGAATAATATCAATAATATATGAACTTTACATTTATTGATGGAATTCTGCGTTTTTGTGATATTATATTATTTGTTCAGGAATGCCGCATGCCGATTGCGTCAGTCATGATGGTAATGATGAAATGCAATATTCCCTGTACAACAACGTATAAATAGTACAGAATAAAATCAATTTCTGGAATTCTACGACGTGGAAGTTGCGTGGTCTTCGTCTTCGGTTAGGTTTATTTGGAAGAGCGTCGATATTTTGCATGGAATAGAGTAGGTCTCCTTCCGAATCAGATTACGGTAATGCTTTGAATTGACATCTTCTACGCATTCAATTCAACTGTCATTGCAAAAAGTATATCTTAGTTCAGGTCAAAGGCGAGCGCGTTTTATGCAGCTCATCTATTCATCTTGTGGTATATTGTGATAGAGGTTAAACCAAGTACGTAAATGAAGAGATGAGGAAGATGAGAGCATCATTATGAGAATTGCATTACAGCTATCAAATTGTACACGAAGCTTCAACTTCAAGGTCACTTTGTTATGACTCGTTAATATTTCCAGTGAACAGTGAAACTCCCGGTATTATTAGCATTATAAAAAATAATGATTCAAGTTGTGCATGAGTGATGAAAACTCGCTCATACAAACCTATTCAGTTTCTTTAATGGGATTACAAATTAAATGACCATCAGAGAATGACGTTGAATTTGTTTCTTTCACGAGCGAGCGTGTCAGCCTGCGTCTTACTTTGTCCTTGCCTTGTCTCAAAAACGTACCGAATTGAGTTGTTTATTGTTTACTGTATTAACTTAACGATTGACGACATTCGTGTTTTCGTCCGTCTCCTTTCGTCCTCATGAGCATAGCATCTGCGAAAACGCAAGTTATGAACTATACACTGTTCTTGCAGTTTTTATTATGAGATCTCGAATAAATATGCCAACAAAATACCAGTTCCATGTTACCCCTACCGCTCTACGATACCACAACCGTTGAGACATGTCCTTGCATCCAGCACTATCATTGGAACTGGACAACTTATGATTATATGCCATTAGGATAGAGATATACCCAAGCACAAGAAAAAAAATTAGCATTGAGTGATTTGCATGGAAGGAACTTAAACAAACTGTTACTCTGTAAACCAAGGAATGCGCATATTATGATTATGACTCACGTTTTTCCTTGAAGGCGAATGAACAAAATGGCAATGCTCTCGAGAAACGAGATGAAGCATCTTCTGCAGAAATGAGCGGTCCACGAATGCAAATGACTGTAGTGCATTGCCTGCATTGTATTACATCAACTAGGGAATCTTCACGAGTCTTTTTATTATGTGTTCGTTTCCTACGCAACTTTAGAATCTTGTGCATACTAAAAAAAACATAAGGACGACTGCCTGTGGATGTTGTGTTGAGTGTGACTCTCTCTGAAAATGGCAAATTATACTATGCTGCGTTAGACTCATTTGCACAGCGTCCCTCACTTCCGCAATAAAATGCATTGTCATGTTCATTATTATGGTGCAAGTTACCTCATTTTGTGACTTGCATGACTCTTGTAATGTACATCGTTGCTCACAATTACATACTACGAGAAGAGTCCTATTCAAATGTCAACAATCTCTATATTTTCCACTTCCTTAAGTTCCCTACAAGAATGACAAAAAATTATGTTTATGACTGTGCTGTGAGCGGTGCAAATGCAACAAGGATGATTCCCATGATTTTGCAGGTATTTAATTTATGAGTGCATAGAATGACTTGAAATAAAATGTAGGAAAGACAATAAAGGAATTTTTAAGGATCATCACCAGACATTGATATTTTATACATGTCGAAATGATAAAACCACACATTATTTGTTACACGGTTCCATGTTTAAAACGATACAAGAGTTGAGAACGCGATTGACAAATGTGACCAAAACGATTCGACCATTTTGTCATTTTGTATGATACACACAACAATGATAATAACAACAGTACTAAAAATGCACACTACAACTACCAAAAAAAAGACACATAAAGAGACTCTGTACAAGATTTTTTTACTGACAAGACAAAAAATCGGATTGTGATTCTGAACTTGTGGATAATAAAGTTCAGAGACTGATTGCCTATTACACTCAAAGGGAACCTGAATAAACAGTTTTCCTCAGGAGAGACTACCGCTACCCTAAAATCTATAATATAACCTACACAGGAGTACTTTATAGCAGTAATGTACTTATACTTCGTACTTTTCGTACGTAACACCAAAAAATGACTGGACTGTTTAAAAATTACAATTAGGAGCCCCAGAGGATCTGACCAACACAGACTGACTTGACAGTTTATCTTTAAATCTTAGCAAAGATTATCATAGGTTCCTAAAACCCTTCGTCGTACACATGTAAAAAGGATTTGATCTGTCCTCGTAAAAGTTTTGAATAAAAACGAGATCCGTAACTTGTAATAAAAAAGAAGGATGGAGCGGGTGGTTCTTCATTGGTGGCGACGCTGTACAAAGTCCTTTTCAGACTGACTTGCCCCTTGGGGACAGCGTGAGAGAGACATTGAAGGATCACCCTTCCTGTCGTCGTTTGTGTGTATGGTTAGTTTGATTTGTGGCTCTTTTTCACTGACAAATAACCTTTTTTGACAAGTTCAGTGGACCATTATTCCCCGTCCCTGCCCCGGTGTCGTACACCATCGGACTTGAACTTCGACTGGCCCGTGCTGCTAACTGAGACTGTACCAAACTGGGACAAGGATAGATTTGAGCCGGCGATGTATGGGGACCCGGGTGTATCGGTACTCCCGTCTCCTCATTTCCACCTCGCATGATGAGGGAATGCAGGAGATCTGAGGCGAGTGCCGATTCCTCCGACAGTTTCGGCTTCTCGTTCAGTGTCTTTGCCAATGTTGAGTGAGTCACTGACAATGGAGATTTGAAACTGGGGCTGGGACTAGGGCTCCCATAGTGTCCTACAACGGGACCCCGTGACGATAATCTCGGCTGAGTCAGCGCCGATGCGAGTTGAGGATACAGTTGGTGCGGCGGTGTTGGTACCGCACTGTGTGACGCTCCCACAGACGGTGGTGGGCTTGTACCCATTGGTGTCGGTGTAGGAGTAGTTGATGCCGATCCACTGGAGGAAGCTGAACTGGATGTATATCTGTAAATTATATAAAAAGTATAATTAGTACAAAATGCTACATTGGTTTCCTTTCATTATATTAAAAATCATGTATTTGCAGAATATAATAATACAAAACAATGCAATGCGCTTACCTGAATTTTTTGTGAGGTCGGTATGCCTCATTCATGAGGAGATTAGTATCAATCATTGGAGGTGCTTGAAGCGCCCGTTTGAGCACTGGCATATCCTCATGGTGATGACTGTTGTTGACTGGTGTCAGCGGAAGGTCCTGTTCACTTCTCGCGGGACTGGAACAAGCGCCCGATTCGATTCCGGAGTCTCCCGAAGGGGACTCAATGCCACAGGTGGAAGTTCCTCCACCGGTGCGGCTCATCTTGTACGGACAAAGTGTCGATCGTCGTGGGCTAGAATTAGGGCTGGAACTAGCTCCTCCATTCAGAGCCTCTGGCTCTGTTTCTGACAACTCAATAGAGTCCGTGTCCGACTTTGTCTCAGAGCTGCTAGAGCGATAATGACTGGAAATGGACAATGGAGATGGTTGCTGTGGAGTGCCGGGGAATGTGCTGCCGTTAGTCCCATTTGTAGATTGTTGAGAGTTGCTCATCGACTCTTCCATTTTGAAGGCGAGAAGCTTTTCCGAGTGCAGGGTGTTCAATGTTCGAAGGTCAGGAATCTTTCGATCCAGTTCTTGAATAATGTACGGCGGCACAACTGAGTGCAGCGATGACCTCAAGTGTGACTGCAGTCTCGTCACTAACTCTGTGTTTCGCAGACCGGGTCTGAAATCATTAACAAAGTCATGTTCGTTAACCATCTGCAGTTCACAGTAACGTACATGCACTTTCTTATGTAAACGCAGATGTGAAAGATATAACAAATGACTCAACTCACCTGTCAGGTGCAATGACGACAAGGGCGCAAAATACCCCGATCATCTCATCAGTCAATCCCAGTTTATTGAATTGTTCCGCGAATTTGAACATAGAGTCAAGAAGGAACCGTGCATTCTGAGCAGAAACCATGTCCCGCTCAAGCATCTGTCCATTGATGCACAGCATAGTGTTCCCTTGGAACATGCATGCCAAGCGAACCAGAAGGACCTCAAAAACGCCAGCTTTCAGGAGCGTTACTTGGTCGTCTTGTGACAAAATGGAGAATCCGGGGAGTCTTTTGGCAAACTCCACCACTCCTCGGATAGCGGGCGAGAAACGCTCGGAGAAGTCCTCAACGGCGGATTGTGGATGAGGATTGAGAGGACAAGCCTGTCAATAGAACAAAAGCACGTTCTTTAGTCAATCTATCATTGATAAGAATACGATTCGTACCCCAATATAACTGATTACCTAACCACGTGCATCAGAATCAATGTGACTCTGCGTCTAGACAAGACAAGAGCATGAGTACGACGTGCTAACTGTGCACACGTAGTCCATCACAGCCAAAAAAGTTCTACGCACACAACATTTAGAATGGAATGGACGGAGAGTCTATGAGGATCACGAGGAAAACTGGAGTAGGGCAGAGTCTGTACGTATTTCCCTGAACACTCAAGGTGAGAGTGACCTTGAGACCATGCGGCCCATACGGCTCTATCCCTGACTCAGGACTAAGGTCATCTCACTCCTCTCCTCTTTTCCTACTATGTGCTCAGTCATATAGACGACCATTCCTGGAATTTGGCGCTCTCATCACTCCTCATTTTTGTCCAATTATATCTACAAAAAATGCCTGTCGTTTTATGGCTAATCTTTGTAATCCTCCTACAATGGGGTCAAATGCAAGTCTATTTCCAACTAAGGCCATTTTACACAAAAAACTGCAAATTGCTGTACTTACCAGTGTGGGTTGATGCTTTCCGTTTTTATCTGCAGCATCAGCCATGGCTCGCTGATACAGCTTCTTCACTTTCTCCTTAGTGAACTCGCAAGTCTCCATGTGGGCATGGATGACAGTAGAGGTGAGTTTTCCCAAATCCTCCAATTCGCTGCTTAGAGCACGCTCTGCGGATTTTGCATGATGACTTTGTTGCATGGCAGCAAGAATTTTGGCTTTCTCCCGCTTCGGAACACGGCCAAAGCGAACAGCTAAAATGTAACACAAAAAACTTATTAGTCACTCTGGTTGGATGTTTATTCCAAAATATTTGAAGGACACCGGTGGCAAACTACGGTTACATAGAGCCTGGAACTTTTTCACAAAACTGTGACAAACTATACGAGACTACAAAATATGCTGGCATAAGCCAAGGGAATCACTCATTACGTGGGACACTTGTAAGATTTGTTATGAATGAAACTGCCTAAGCTATATGACTGTGACGACGTGGCAATTGCTTATGTACGAATGCACGTATGGTAAAGAAGCATGACATGACTCCCTAAAGATAAGACACAAGACCCATGCGATAGCTCAATAAAAGAAGAAGCAAGTCTAGTGCAGAGACTGCACTTTTGTAACGGATCCAGAATTCGGAATGACTCACAGGATTCACAGGTGAGGACACTGCGTAGTAAGCTCATATTGCCGAAGCTCGACGTTGAAGTCTCAGGTTGCTCCGAATAAGTAAATGGAATTAGCACTGTACGACAACTTTCACTCCACGAATGAACTAGTTTTAAGTTAAAGCACAAGTCTTATTAATTGATATGTAACGCGAATGCGGACCTCAAGACGCGATTGAATGGAAACTGATGAGCCCATGTCGGTGGGCAGGCTAGGGAGACAAAATGAACTCGGTGTGATGACACAGAGGCCAAGTTGAAGAATAAAGACGGAAAAAAGGGAGTCGTAGGAGCGTGTAGAGCTTGAAGAGGAAGCAAACAGTGAGGCAGGAGTGGGACCATGGCCAGCGGAAAGTCCTTGCTTTTCTGCGCAGAGTACTTCCTAGGACAAAATATCCCTAACCTTGGACTTATCAATGCTACGTCGTCGCAGATTTTGCCAGTGTGTGCCTATGGCCTTCTCGCACATAAAAATACTCATGGGCTTTTCAATGTTACGTCGCTCTCTGTGGTGAAGGTCAGAGGAGACTCGCGAGAGAGAGAGAGAGACCGACCATTCGAATACTGCTCTTGCTCCAACAACCAACGGCAACTTGTGCTTCACTCATTCTGTACAATTCTGTAGTAGCTCACTGCACTCACTACTCCTCAAAAGCATGGGCAAAAACGCAAAAAGCACTCTTTTCACATTACACACAACTTCGATACGAGAGCTTGATTCAGTGAGAATGCGAATGAAGCATTCTTCTGTCTGTCTGTCTATACTGCAACTCATGACTCCAAAATCAACCTATATAAACCCCACATTTATGCACAAGTCAACGAAGGTCACACACTTTTCCTCAGATTTCAAGGGCATACACGCGGCTCAAAATGATGACGCTCCGAATCCGACATCCCACGTCATCCTTACCGCAGTCAATCCTCAATTATCTCTCCCGTCGTCCTTCGGGTCCAAGTCCTGTTACATATTGCCCTCTGGACTGCGTAGCCCACCATCACCACGCCTCCCACGCATTACTCCACAATCAATTCACTCTCCTACTATCTACTATATTATAATTCACTAATTTTCTTGCCTTAATTTCTTCTTCAATACTTCGCCTTCTTCCCAGCTGTCCCCACTTTCCCACTTATTTGTCATCTCAACTCTTAATCTCTCTATTGCACATAGCACACATCCATCCACATCCAACTTTTCATCATTTACCTAATGACCTACAACCTTGCAATGCCCTTTCTCTGTCAAATTAACTATCCTTGCTTTACCACATGAGCAAATATCAGAAGACAGTAATCATCGTCAACTTATCTCGACACCACCAATGATCCAGTAAATGTCATTCTCAAAAGCACAGCAATGGCCCAATGACCCGCTGCACTTGACTTGACTTGACTGCACGCAAAGTGAATGCATGATAGCATAGGAATGCAAGAGCAGGAATGATACTCCTCTGTGAACCTAATACGACATTTCTCTTCTCGTATACGACAAACCAGCTGGGAGTCAAAATTTCAATTTAATTTACTATTTACCTCTGTCATACGAATCCACATTTTGATGTCCGTAGTCCTGTCCATGAGGACTAGTCTCTGGGTGAGGCAATTGCCTTGTTCTAGTAGGAGCAACCATTATGAAAGTTGGACTCGTAGGTTCACAATATCAATTTTAAAAAAAAATATCACTTGGAGTTGCACTTTTTCAGGAATATGTATAAAAATCCGATCCGAATTTTTCACGACACAAACAGAAATGACAATGCAATCATGTTCTCACAAAATATTAGCATTGATATGTAGGAATATTGAAAGTCTCAAGTTGACTACAAAATATGCGATGATTTCACAATTACAAAAAGTAGAGCAAAAGTTTGCTATTAGGAAACGCGTATAGTGGATTATTGTAAATCAATTTGAATCGTTTGATTTCAAAAAAGGTGGGATTCCTCCTGACACGAAACAATGAAAAACCTGGGAGAAAAGTCTTTCAAAAAAGTCTGGAAAACGTTGAATTTTGGAGACTAAAAAAGTGAAAAATAATGTAAAATGATATTATTTTGGCGAGGGTTGTTGACGAAGGACTTGTTGAGAGAGCAGTTGGTGTGTGACTGTTGAGTTGAGTGAACTGAGTGACTGGTGAAACTGTGCTATGAGCTCGGGGCCAATGGCCTCCTCTCACACTCTCACAGACTCTCTCACAGAAGGAGAGTCCTGTTAAACGGTGTACAGTTAGGCGAAGGCCATTGCACTCTATCCACTCTCACAAAATGCTATACGAAGGATTGCACACCTTCATCCCTCTCGTCATATGGGACGAATACACAGACGAGTACCACGTAGACACACTATGGCCATGCTTACGCCACTGGTCAAGTCCCACTTTCTCAAGGGCTCCAACAAACAAGTCCTTACCAAATCCAACATGCTCAAGCCACCACGCTCAACTTGTGGCCATTGGCTTCTATATTACCTAACTGGTCACATTGCTTCGGATTGGTACAACTACGCCTTTTAGGCACGTATTTCAGTGACCAATACATCAAGCAAAATGTGGACAACATCCAAATCCAACAGGGCCCTTTCTGACTCTTTTGCCCAATAGCCCAGTACTACGGAGACAAATAACCTCTATTAAGGTCTTTCAAGACCTGACACTGGACGTAAAGTCCCGACTTAAATAGTAAATTGTGCCGTTAGGAGATTTCCTGAACCCTTCTTCCTGCCCTACAAAGGGACGTTTAAATTTAAATGTATGACCTACAGTTTCCTTCACTTAAATTCTGTGGAAAAACCGTTTGGTCTTTGTCACGATTTGAGTGCAAGAGACTATAGACCCTTATTGAGCCCATTGCCCTCATGACACGTAGAATTGAACAGCAGTAGGCCTTTTAATTTTGGGAATTTAACCAGCATTGTAGGATACAAAGATGCTATGTATTGCTTTGAGTCGACAAGGACATCATGAAAATTCCTCCACAAACAACAAAATGACATTATGACATAAACTATATACACAATCCTGCAAAATAAATGTTGGCATAAGCATGCATTAGGGAAATGCGGCTGGAATATGAAATTTGGTAGATAAGGCTCCTCTAGTTTAGTGGTTTTTCGTTGCGATGTCTTCCGCTGCTGCTGTTGGTTGGTGGTGGTGGTGGCTGAAAGTGGAGCAAACGGTGAAGTGGCTGACCTGGGAACAACTTCGAGTGGAACGACCCCGCAGGAGAAGTTGAAGAGAAAGACGACGTCGTCGACGACAATGCACTCTGCTTCCTCACACGCTCTCTTGCCTCCTGACATTGTCCTTCCTCAGTCTCTCAAGCCACTTTGACCATTTCTCACGGAAGCCAACCAACAACAACCTCACTTCCCGTTCAAGGAACTCTCAGCAGACAACATACAACACGTCCCATGACATACAATCATACGCACATTCACGCCCACACGTAATATGCAATGAATAGAATCTATACTATGTCGTTAATATCCCTCTTACTTAGAAATTTGCCACAAGTGTCCAGCAATTATTTTGGTGGGTTACGAACAAACGGGAATTTTGTATGTGAAAGAGAGATTTGGTTTTTTAAAATGTAAAAAGCTTACCATCTCTGGACATCCCAACAGCAATACATTTCTTAAGGCGGCAGTACTGACAACGATTCCTGTTGACGCGTAAAATGCTGCACTGTTGATTCTTTGTGCACGGGCGATACTGTATCTTTTGTTGGATGGAACGCCTGAAGAAGCCCTGTGAAATAAATCAAAAATATGCACATTAGTCATGACGTCATCAATCAAGCCAACCACTGACTTCAGTATAGGCTATAGTTTGCAGCCCTTGTAATGTTGTAATTCAGAAAAAATACTCTGCATACACATTATGAATCATCAGTGGATCACGGTTTCATTTACAAATTATCACGATCATATCATACGTCATTAGCACAGCAGGAATTCCCTACGTCTCATTATTGACATACTACGAGGAGGAAGCACAGCTCTCCGAGAATGTGGATCATCATCACGTAGAGAAAAATACAGAAAAGATGCGAGTGACTGAGTGCATCACATTTAGCAGAAGACCTCTGCCCTATTAAGAAGATTACAGAGCGAGGAAAAGATTAGTCTTGAAAAAAAGATGAAGATTCAGCGAATCTCTGTATAAAAGAGGTGACGTGTGACCAGACCGGTCTTGGCTCATGGATCTGCCTCACGGTTCTGAACATCTGCTTCATATATAACATTGTTT
>JABASF010000218.1:0-54161 GCA_019776145.1 Harlomillsia oculata | reverse complement strand
AGTTACGGACGCTGATCAAAGGACAGATGTTGTGAATTTTTCATTTCGTACACGTCGTTACCATTTCGTACCCTTTACCGGTAATTTCTTACCTCCTCGTTACTTTTGACTTTGATGACAGTTCCACTCATGGAGAAAATCAGAAGAGACCTGTTCATACAATTGTGCCCTTGTTTGAATTTTCTGAATTTTTTGAACTGAATAAATGCATAGACGCACTTGGAAATTAATGAATTTTCATCGTCGTGTCATATTTTTTGAACCTTTAGCATCCAAGCACTACAAAGTAGAAAAAATGAAAAGTAAATTCTCTAGTTTTTGTGATGAATGGACGAAGAAGGAAGGAGCGGATGGAATTGATGATCACAAGGGGAGTTGAAAATGGTCTCGTTGATTTGGGTGTCAAAGTCCTCAAAAGGTACAAGTGATGATCAATGGTCAATTGTCCACGAAATTGAAAAATCGTGTTTTCCCATTGTGTCTTCACAAATTCATCGACAACAATCCTCGTGTCTACCCATTCAGTCGGTTTTTTGACCATTCCTCATAAAGAACCTATTACTTTTTCATTTTGTTGACCACAGAATATTTGAATAAATATATATTTTTTATTTCAAAATTCTATTTCTAGCCGAAGAACCACTTTAAACCCGAGGACGCTTTGTTCGGCTTTATAAAGTTAATCTTGCGTGCATTATGCACTTTTTTATGTTGTCCATGTCATGTAACGTCATTATAGTGTATTGAACAATAAGGACCCTGTATGAGGCATTGGTAAGGGTGATTGAGCAGCAAATCATGGACACACAAAAGCACCCCAACCAATTTCTCTGGAGCTGTCTCATTCTCATTGTGCTTCACGCAAGGAACATGGAACAATTTGTTAGACGACATAATAGCAAAAAAAGACAGATTCAAAACAAACTCTCAAACGCCTTCCCGGAGTTTCTTTCCCCCTACGCCAGCAGTTTCTTGTGCTCGTACCCGATATTTCGACTTTTCCCGATTTTGTGATCCGGTCATCTTCGGAAATGTTTCTTAGATGTGTAATTCCCATTCAGGCAGGTAAGGTGTTGTATTCGTCATTGTTGAGTCATCGTCAAATCATGTATGATCTCTCATCATGACATGTATGAATTGAGCATAAGACATCATGAATGACATGACCGACAAGATCAATATTTGGACATGACTTCTCTGGCACGTTTGTCATCATCATCTGAAAGTAACGTAGTGAGCAAGGAAGCAGCTTTACGAGGATTTTGAGGATGCGATGGTGTGAGAGTGTGTGTCATGCCTATTATATGACATGTATGAAAATGTGAGGTTTTATGATACGCGTTAACATTCGACGAGTCCTGGAGGCTTTTTGTCTCGGCAGGTTCTTCGTGTGTTCACACACACACCAAAACGACAAAGTCAACAAAAACCCCATCCTTGTGCGACACTCAATCAAATGGACGAAGCACGAAGGAAACAATAAGATGAAGAGGCGAGAATCTCATTGTCCTCATCCATCGACACGTTTTGTCATCATATATCCGCAGTCCTCGATCCATTCGCGTTTTCACAGCTCACATTTCATCACTCGAGTGGGACACAAGGATGTGCTAATTGCTTCTTCTCTAATGCCACGTATACGTACGGTATACATATAGTTTTGTAAAATAACGAAACATGCTGTTCATACTTTTGTTCTGTATTTGGTGCAACAATCTATAGCATAATTTTTTAAATAAATAAATGGAATTTTAAAATCATTTTTTTCAAAAAATCAATAAAATTACATCTTTAATCTGACATGAGTAATACAGAGATTAGTGATTGAAGAGTAGTTCCAAAGAAGGTAAACATTGTGTTTCTATCTATGAAAAAGAAAGGACCAACTTTCATTTTTATTGAAGGACATGACTGGAGAAAAGCCCGGGATTGAATCCCCAGGTTTCTCCCGTTGTAAAGGTGAATGAGGTGTTTGGAGACTGAGTTGATGGCAGCTGCTTCTCGGATTTTGAGTTTCATTCCTAAAGAACCGAGGCAGATGACAATCGCAGCTAAAGGCGATGCGGTGCGGATGAGGAGGAATCCCGCCAGGACGATGACGATGATGGACATGATGAAGAAATGTGGCATGTGCCATTTCCCATAGGCATCGTTGACCAAACTATCAAGCACTTGCAGAGTTCTGTACTTGTGCTTCAGGACGGACAGACTCTTCTGCGTGCACGTCGTCTCCAGCCAGTGATGGAAACAACCACAGTAGACTATGATGAATCCAACTGAAATGGCTATCATGTTCACTCGGTAGACACTCGCCACACTTTCCATGATACTTAAGAGTATTTTAAAAATCAATTGTTGACCTCGGGTCAAGTCAAGTTGTGAAACTATCGTTTTGTAAACTAGGTTCTTTTTCGGTTTCCGAACCATTTCAAGGCATCTGAAAATTGCACTGCAGTAGGACACTTTTGCGACGAATCGGAATAAAAATTCCAGTTGCGTCATCTTCTCCTTCTTTCCAGTGTTCGTATTGTGCTTGTCCAGGAGTCCGAAACGTAGTTGAAGTGGCTCAGTTCCTGGAAATTCCTTTGCTCTTGATCTTTTGTAGAAACCTGTAAAATATAACAAAAATGTTTGGTTAACAATGTAAATCATGTTGTTTGAAAATATAGATAAAAAGTTCGTTACCATTTGGTAACGTGGCCAAATATAACAACTGATTCAGAGCTCTGAGAATACTTGTACGTTGAAACCAAATGTTTCCAATCGCCCCGAGCGTCATGATGTAAACCGCTACGTTGAACATAGCGAGAATCCTTTGTTTGAGCATCACACTCGGTTCGTGCAAGAGATGAATTAATGTGCAAAACCGTGCAATGCTCATTGCCAGGATGCAAAATGCATTCAGCATCCAGAAAAGATTCCCTTTGCGACCTGCAGCTTCCACGTTTTTAGACTTGGCATTCCACACGAATGGTGACACTTTAATCCAAGTGGAAAATATTACATGGTCAAAATACCCGTAAAACGCACCGGGTTGCGCCATTGTACAATCGTTGGTACTTGATTCGAAATAAGCTACTTTCCAACTAAAAGAAGCAAGCGATGTAAAACCACCTTTTTAAAACCCGAAAAACGGTAACTGACCTGACCTTCTATAAAGCAATAGAAATTTTTGCCCAGACATGTTTCTTAACCAATTTATTGTAAATAACTTAAATTATAAGGCCTGGAAATGTAATCAATAATCAATCGCCTTCAATTGCCGTCTTCTTCAAGACCCAGGCTGCCGGGGCTTGACATCCGAATCCCAGGAACGAACTCGAAAAAACTAGTATGAAACAACATTGTATTAGTATTATATACTCATTTTTGCGAAAGAGCTTATGGAACCAGGTGAAAAGATAGTTATAAAGAAAAAGTTTAATTATTCACGGGTTCGTTTCGTCCCAAGCGGTGTTTTTAAACTCCCTCAGTCGACAAGAATAACTGGGTCGATTGTCACTCCCAATCCCAAAATCCAGATTTCTTTGGAGTTCGATTGGAACTTGAGCCTACGCTACGCTGTGTTTGATAACTTGGGTAAACCAAAGATTATCACAAATGAAATTTGAGAGACGGTACAACGATAAGCACATAAGCAGTAGGGACTTTTATATTAAATACCAAAGTTGGCGATATATAAACTGACGCCATATAAACGGACTGGATGACTGCTGGGTAACTGATGAGTAATCAATCACCAATCAGAATTCTAAAGCAAGTGTCACACAATCCAATTCATTTGTCATTCAGGAATCCACAAACATGTCATTTTGAGCTTCTGAACCATTCTGATACACAGTGGGCAAAAACAGGGATGCATGCATTTTTGATAGAGGGAAAAGGTAGTGAAATGAAAAGTGTGGACAATAGTAAATATCAACACTGACATTGGAACGTGGAAGCGTGAATCGTACAATAAAGTTCTCATGTCACGTATCCAAGAAGCAGGGAGTGGGACAAAAGGTATAAGGTTTCCGCGTGAGCTAGAGGTAATAATTGGTTGATGATGATGAAGGTATGCATTTATGCATGGGATTTCTCCTCATTGACACAACAGAGCTTATGGATTTGATGATGTATTAATTCAGCTGGAGAGACTTGTTTTGTACCCGCAAAAAGGGAGACTTTACCCTTGTTACACAATACAGTATTCAAACATCATTTACCAGGATGACAAACAATATTTCCATATTGAAAAACAGACCGTGAACCAAGAAAGGAACCAAGTATAGCAGTTTACGACTGCGACTTTCATCCTATACATCTTCATCTCTTTGCGGAGTCATTCAAACCTCTACTTTGAGCTCCTTCTTTTAAAGGATCACTTCATAAAGTTGGACTATTAGCTACCGAAAAACTTGAGGATTTTTTGGTTGGATGTTTTTGAAACTATACTCCTCTTCTCTCATCATTATCATCTCGATTCATCCGGCGTCAGCATCCGCCCTATGTGTGTGTTGTTGACTGACAGTCACTGCCTGTGATTAT
Organism: Harlomillsia oculata; assembly: GCA_019776145.1. NCBI lineage: Eukaryota > Metazoa > Arthropoda > Collembola > Entomobryomorpha > Oncopoduridae > Harlomillsia > Harlomillsia oculata. The sequence goes on along the minus strand of JABASF010000218.1, from coordinate 49,631 downwards.
TTAGTAGCTTACATAGGAACCTGCTACTCTCATTCTTCTCCTGGAGATCCTAAACGGTTCTGGACAACTGAAACAGTCAAACATAACATTTAACCGTCTGCCATGCCAACTTTGGCGTCTGCACCTTCATTCGTGGACACAAAAGAGAGAAGACTCATCATCGTCGGATCATCTTTTCTCCGGCTCTCCAGAACCTCTGTCTCTGACGAATGGAGACGTTGGGGTTTCCAACATGTAACCATATTACAATTTTACAATGGGATAGTCAGTTCAGTTTTAGAAGCCAATTGCTCTTCAGCTAAGCTGACTTCATATAACTCCCTTTTGAAAATGTGCGTATTTTCAGTCAGATTTACCCGGTTTTTAAAAACATTTCGGCAAAGCCTCCGACCATACGGATGATACGGATGCCGAAATATGGGAAATCTGGATATGGAAATGGGGATAAGTCGGATAAGGGAGATTTCAATTTCTTTTCTTTTTGAAAGCATCATCGCCATCGACATCCCAGTTGGATGCATTCTTTTTGGAATGAAAATGGAAATAAAGCTCTGGTTTTATGTGCACGTCAAATTGAGGGAAGGATGCAGAGTTGGAGAGAGAACTCCCAGAGAGAAGTGGTGTAAAGGCTTGTAATTGATGCTGACTGACTTTTTTAGGTCCTCTCCGTCCCACAAAGCAAAGTGAGCGACTTGTCATCATTCCTTTTTCTCTCTCACTCAGATTTGAGTTAGTTACATTTTTCAATTTCTCTTCATGTGTGTTTGAGAGAGCGTGCTGAGACCTCTCGCAACTTTTTCTAACCTTGTCCGACACGCCGGTTTACAAAAGGTCAATACAGACAGAAAGAAACCATTTATCCATTCCTTTTCTATACAGCTTTCAAAAAGACGACACACTGAGATCACATCATCAGCATGATCAAAGCAACCCAATCCTCCTTATTTTCACATCGCTTTACTTTTACCAACTTTCCCAACATACTGGAATATTTAATTCAAAATTTTCAAATTACATTATTCCAAAAGCAGAAGCGACAACAAATTACCACACCACTCACTTGTCTAAACTTAGTTATATAAAATTGTAAGTAATTATTATTACATTTCAGTTGTATTTCCTTTTTCAATTTTTTCTTCATCTGTACTATTTACTATGTGTACGTGAAATCCGTCACACATTAGTAAAGATGTTGTGCTACCGATTGCCGTTATAATTTTATGACGTCACGCAATTATTAAATCGTAGATTTCGAAATTGTAAATAAGGCAATGAAATTAGCAGCAGGAAGCTTTGTGGGTTTTTTGTGACTGAGCTTAAAGGGTAAGAATTATACGTTAACAGAGACACACGCCAGGTTGTAAAGTGAAGGAATGAGACATGAAAACATGAAAAGATCCGCTGACGATGGTCATATTCTGGAAAATACTAATGCATGTTTAGGAAAGTTGGAAGTATGGAAGAAGTTGAAAGACGTCTGAAGCTCATCTTCCAAGTCTTGTTCGTGTTGCGAACAAGTTGACTATAGAATTTAAGTTTTTGATGATATAACAACACAAAAGCTATGAGAGAACACAAGAAGGCAAGGGAAAGTATGGACTCTTGCACATGCACACACGTCGAAGGTCTCATCCCACTTGCTTTGTAATTCAAATCGAGTTCAAAATTGAGGCTTTTCAAATTCGGGATTCGGCACACAGGAGCCAAAAGCCTGAACCACGAACCGGCTTTTGTGGATCTTTTGGTTCCATTGCCTCTCCTCGCTCTCCTGTTATTTTTGCTTGGGCTTGTCACTCGCTCTCTCTTGCAAGTCAATTTGTATTCTCTCCGCTCAAAATGCCAAAATGGTAATTTTGAACAACTCAGACTTCGTTTCAGAGCATCGCTCCGCAGTCTTCTCTTTATGTCATTTTGGAGACGGATCCTACACGTTAACTTTCTATGAGAACACCACCACGCTTTTCACGTTTTCGCTACTTTTCTTCCTTCCATTCTTTTCTCTCACAACTTTGTTCACTTCATTCTCTCAAAGCAGTTAACTCGCTTCCAACTTTCAAATTCAACGTTACATATTTTTGAATGTCATCTGACACTGTATAGTAGAAAAATTGTACAGACAGACATGTCATCGCAGTCCACAGTCAACGTGTCACCACCAACTACAAAAAAAGTGTGAAAAAGGACACGAACGACTCCGTTTAATTCCACTATCGTATTAGCACACGCATTATTATCTCTCTATGAGTCACACGACGATGGAGCGTTCAAATTGCTAATGTCAACATTCATTCAGGGTCCACAAAGTTCCTGGAGAACTGTGGAGACCGAATCCACAACTCGTGGTGGAGCTTTTCCTCATTTGTCATTTCATGTTCCAGGCTATCCGTAACCACACAGCAATCTCAGATAGTAAATACTGGCAAATAATAGAAAGTTCTTTACTCTGAGCTTGAAAATTTTGAAACCACAACAGTCTCTAATTCAAAAAGTTGGACTTTTAGTACATTCTTTTGGCTGCGTTTTGTAGAGCACCGAAAGAAAGGAAATCGGAAATCCGTTTTCCGTTTACGTAAACAGCTCAATTTTTAGTCCCAATGCTCTTTCTCTTGTAAACTGTAAATTTGATTTTGGAGAATTGCTTTTTTGCTATGTGCTTTGTTTTTTATGTTCCATCTTTCAAACTTTATAACTGACCGCTTCGAAAATGAAATCATTCGCTGGAGTATCTTAAATCCAATGTCGTCCTGTCGGTATGACATCTCCACGGCTCACCATGTTGTTTTTCTTCAATTCCGACACAACGAGGAACATCCGATCCGATTTATGGACTCAGGCGACAGACGCTACGGGAGGACAACGAAACGAAGTCAAATAACAAGTCAGCTTCATACGGAGAAAAATAAGGCTGAAAGATGTAGAAAACCCCAGAAAATTCAAATTTCAGACTCGGGCAGACGACGGTCAGACTCATAGAAATCTCATAAATGTATTTGGCTGGAATATGAAATTAGCCTATCGCTTGTCCAGACGGGAGGAAGTAGGATTTAATATTGGAGTCTGGACTCTGGCTCTCTGGACAAGTCGTCGAGCCCGAGGCGACAAAAACGGAGGGTGATCGAATGAGTGACCGTTCCTCATCCGCATTCACAAGAACGCAACGATGCAAAAAGTGAATTAAGTGGCTCCGTCGTCTCGACTCTCTTCCTCATCCAAAAAGTCAAGTATCTTCTGTTCAACCTAATTTTGAACCTTGACGAAAGATGTGAAAACTCAAGATCACTGATCTATGAAAAAATAAAGAGCAGTCAAAGTCAAAAGGCTAAAACCGTGTAGAGTCCAAGCGGGATTCCATATCCGACATTTTTCGTGGTTGGACGTCTGGGAAAAGATGGTCTAAACCAGTACTAAAAGATCACAAAACATGCTTTCAAAGTCGAATAAAAAGTAGTAAATAAAGACACGCACACATGTTAATCTGTGTGTTTAAGAGGAAAAAATGGAATATAATGAGACAAGGCGGAAAATGTAAGACGAAGGGGCAGAAATACCACCACCCGGAGTGACTTATGGTCCACCTAATCAATAAAGTTGTAATAAGCTAGAAGTTTATCGTCACGCTCTTATCGTCCTTTCAAAATCCAATGTTAACTCTGTCAGTCTTTCAACCTCGTCATAAATTCATCTTGGATTGTTGTTAGTTGCTCTTTCTCAAAATTTTAAGACAAAGAGCAATACAGCTTTTTGAAATAAAGCAATTTGGCATTTTTCATAATTTATGTGTCCTACGGTGTTATCATCGCTGGCCATATGGCACGAGAATTTTGTTCCGTCCACGATGACTTTTGTTATTAAAGTATAAAGTGCCATTTCCGCGAAATTTATCTTTACGGCCATTTTTTGAGACGTGGAGCACGTAACGTTTTCTAACACGTTCACGGCTGAGTTCACAAGGAATGGGACTATGGGAGATGAATATTTGTTGGGAATGCACAAGCCATGAGAAGGATGACAAAGGAGAGAGAAGTGGCGATGATGCGATGGCGATACAGAATGACGACGATGAGAGGGATGGATGATGATGGGAATGGGACACCCCGTCGCTTAGCCTTTTGTACGTGGAGAAGTTAATTGGAGAGTGCAGGTGAGGAAAAAGAGAAAAAGAATTGAGATGATGCTCAGCTTTGCTTTGGCTTTTGGTGTCTGTCGCTGTCCACAGTCCAGAATCTCATGTAAGGAACATTTTGAAAACCCCTACTAATGAATATCACAAAGAGACAACAATGCTGGGGCTGTTATGGAAGCTCCACTGCTGTGACTAGCAAGACATCAACAAGAAGAAGGAGATAGATGAATCCATCCTCCTCATCAATTGTCCTTGGCTGCCTCTGCCTCCGTCTCTCCATCGCTAATTGGACAGATAGAAAAGTGATACAATAATGGGCATTGAATACAATACCACCGGATCTCGTTCAATAATACGTCTCTCATCTTCACAAATTATGTGCTCCGCTCCTACGATATAGAGTCGACAGTCGACACGTCCACAGCTCCCTGTTTTGTCACTTGAGATGACGACTGACAATGATGATTCCGACCTTTTATGTACTTTGACTTTTCCCGGAAAATCGGTCCGCATTTTCATTTTGTCCTGATTATCCGACGGCTTAAAAAAAATCGGAGAATTGCGTCATACGATTCCAATCTCAAAGGTGTATTCTGATTTTTGTGATGCCTGATGGCAATAGGAAAAAAGTGAGTGGAAGTGCTCCTGGTCGGCGGCTATCAAAGCCAAAATGAAGTTATTGGACTGACAAGCAGAAAAGAAGCATTTTGTTCCGCTCTCTGTGTTCCGCATGCAGACGAACCATAGGAAAAATCAGCAGGGAATCTCTTCGTCGGATTTCTCCTCATTGCATTGTGCTTCCCCCACAAAACTTACAAATGCTTCATGAGGCACAAACATTCTCAATTCTTACATCTTCTTAAACAAAAATACTTGGTTTTGTTACTTTACTCCACCGCCTTCAATCCTTTTTTTAAACATATGCCAACGATTAATTCAAAAATATTGAATCAAAAATCTATTGAAAAAAAGTTATACTTCCAACTTTGAACTCCTTCAAAGGAACTCTTTTTCTGTATCATCTTCCCCAGATGTTATTTTAAGAGAACCGCATACGACGGATGTGTACAATAGGACAATACACACCATTATTTGAGAAGGTGGTAAAAATCCGATCGATACTCTTGTCCAGTGTATCCAGACTGTTCCAGTTACTAACACTGTGTGACCCCAAAAGTCTTATACTTGGTTTTGTTACTTTACTCCACCGCCTTCAATCCTTTTTTTAAACATATGCCAACGATTAATTCAAAAATATTGAATCAAAAATCTATTGAAAAAAGTTATACTCCCAACTTTGAACTCCTTCAAAGGAACCCTTTTTCTGTATCATCTTCCCCAGATGTTATTTTAAGAGAACCGCAAACGACGGATGTGTACAATAGGACAAAACACACCATTATTTGAGAAGGTGGTAAAAATCCGATCGATACTCTTGTCCAGTGTATCCAGACTGTTCCAGTTACTAACACTGTGTGACCCCAAAAGTCTTACATCAAAGAGAAAAGGCGGTTCTGTTCTCGACAGATTCTGTTTTTTTTGCCATATCGACCTACTTTTTTTTATTACAGCATGACCTTTTGAGTACACAAATTAAACTACTAAAAACACAGCTGGACAATGCAAAATGACTGGAATGTCATGTTTGAACATGAATCAGCATTTTTCTCCGGATTCCAAACGAAAAACGCATACATTTGCGTGCCTTTATAATATTATATGAGCATTCGGATTCTTTCCTTGTGCTTGCTTTCATTTGAGGATGATGTACGATCTGTTGCGACTACTTTTGAAAGGATAAACCCGAGTCACTGACAATTAAGAAATGTGTTCACACCATTTGTTACCCACGAAGAAGGCAGCGGCAGCCCGGTGAGTCTGCCCGTCTGTCAATGAGCTCAGCAGTAGGGCATCATCCTTTCTTTCCCGTCTTTTCCATCGATCACGTCACCGAAACCACGCCACGGTATCTCATCATTCCTATCGTTATTATTCCTTTATCACATCATCATTACACTTTATTAACACTTGAGGCTGTCACTCTCCAATCAATCTGGAATGCAAGCCAACTTTTTGAAACCTAAACTAAAATCGTAGTTTTGAATTTTCAAGAGTTTGTGCCATTTTGAGGGCAACTCTGAGTCAGAATATGAAACAAAGGAGCGTCTCATCGTCTTCGTCATTATTCGAACAGGACGATAATCTTGTCTTCTGATTCCTGTGGGAGAAGACTCCAAAGACAAATGACAAACGAGTTGAAAGAAGTGCACCCACTGAAGTTAATTAGTGCTTTTTTGTCTCGTCCGGATTTCTTCAATGGTCATTCACACTTGGTTCTCACCTGTTGTGTATACACACGCATCATAGGAACTAATTGATCTGTCAGACACAACATTTCCGTCCGCAAAGCGCCTTATGCACAAAAACAAAGAACAATATCCTGCAGATTCATTCTCACTGCAAAAAAATTTGCAATTGAGAATGCTCATCTTACCAAAAACTCAAGTTGATAAGCCGCTTCATGTTTCTTGTAACTATTTTGTATACTATAATCCTTTGATTTCAATCCTTTTTCATTTTGTTCAGAGAATTCAGTGCAGTGGAGTGAGATTCGAATTGTGCAGCAGGTGTTAAACGATAATCTCAAAGGGGTGGTCAAAAAGTCCCCCTTTTCAATTTCTTAGGACAGACTAATGACAAAGGTGAATCCTTCAAATTGGTTAAAGGATAGCGAACATTACAATTAATTTCAAATCAGAAGGAGAGATGATGACGGTAGAACCGGGTTCATTTCATTGTTTGGTGGAGTTTTATGAGTAGCTTTTTTTGTAGCACCCTCAGGGATATTTTGGGATGTCACTTTGAGTGTGGTAACGTTGTTCTGAACATTTAGAAGGACGACGCCCGAGCAAACAGCAAACCTACGTAACAACACCCAGAGTAATCACAATCAGACATTAGACAATCACACCCACCCCGCACCGCGCTCTCTCCCTCACTTCATTGCAATGGGGAGTAGTGCTAATGGCCAGGTATTTTTCACTTCAAAGTCCGTCATTAACCTGTCAATTACACAGTGGAGAACCTTCATTATTGAAGAGATTAATTCGGAGCCTTCACACGTTACGTGTAATAGGTTATGAACGCTGCAATATCCAAGGGCGCTTTTCCTCTTATGTACAACCAACCCCTTCAAGCATTCTTATCCAGCAGGTAGTAGCACATGAAGGGCCAACTGTCACTCACAACAATGCTCAAGTGCCAGAGTGTATGCGAAACCATTTGTACCACAAGAATAAATTATGAAAACACATCACTTTCATTATCATTGTTGGCAAGTGTTCACTAAGTAACCTTGCGACTTTTCGACATCATCAAGTCGAAAGTGGAGACGTATGCAAAGTTAGTGAGCCCGAGCACAGATCAATCATAAACTGTGGGATGTCTACTTTGTCCACTCTGTCGACGTTTGATCCGACACGTCACGCGTTCGGAAAAAAAATTCGGTGTTTTTTGTTATATTTGAATAAAAGATTAGAATGCTGGATCAAAAATCGATGCGACATTGACATTGTCAACTTCAATCGATTCGGCGACTCGACGGCACATTGTTCCCTACACAAAGTGCAAAAGGAATACCTAAACGGTGCTAATTAGTTTAAAAAATTAACCCATAAAAGGTAAAACCCGTGCTGAGCGCATGCGTTTGCACAATAAATCATGATCAAATGTAACGTTCTAAAGTTAATTTAATTACTCTGAAAAAAACGAATCAAAGTAAACAGAAAGCGATTCTTTGAAAAAAATGGCGCAAGTCTACATCACAAAAATCCCAATGATGAAGGATTGAGAATGTTGAGGTTGACAGAGTGGAATAAAATGGATTATAATTTATAAGTAAAGTAACATTGCGTAATAAAGTAATATAAAATATGGTTATACAATAGAAGAAGGAATAGGCGGGGCATGGAAGCATGATTGTTATGCAAGAAGGAGGAAAGAAACAATGTAAAAAATTGACAAGAGATAAAAGGGAATGTTTAAAACGCTGCTCTTTTGTCAATGACTCGGAGTGGAACATAAAAATGTGTGTGTGCGTGATTTAATGCTCCTCACTTACGTCCAAAATGGAAAATGAGCAGAGAGAACATGAAATCAAGAGCGAAAGAGCTAAAAAGCTCTTAAGTCTTAAGAGGTTAGTGTCAATTACCTTCTTATCACATCACAAGTAAGGAGGTAACAAAGCCACAATCTCACAATCCCGGCAACCAACCGAACCAACGTCCGCCACTCCCGGATTTTTGTCGTTCTTGTACCATGGTTTCTTAGTGCTTTTGTCACAAAGGCGCTTTCCCAATTTTGCATGTTTACAGTGGTAATTTTGGAAACGGGCGCTGTAAAGAAGATGAAAATATACATCGTATTTCTTTTTTTAAAAAAGGATTAAAAAATGGAAGCTAATTGGAGGAAAGTGTGAAATATGAAGTGAGATGATGAGGCTCTTTAACAAATGCTTTAATGCTATGCTTATGACGTGATGTAATTTAGCGGTCAAAACCTTACAAAGATGAGAATGAGAGGTTGTGGTTGTATGAGGCTAAAGACGTGTGTAATGAAACGTCTCAGCTTCTGGCGCCTTGTCTTTCCAAGACTTTTGTCCGCATTCAATCCATCCATCATCATTCAGATCAAATCTTCTCCAGTCTTCATTCTCAAAACCAAAATTCGGACCAAGACAAAACCAAAACAAATCATTTTCGGTTCCGGTTTTTCGAAAAAGATGTCTGACTTTTCAGCAATTTCTATGGATTTATGAAGGATATTTTAATATTTTTTTGCTTTTGCCGCACATTGAATAAAAAATACCTGGTTTTGGATGATGGAAAAGGATTTATCAAGGAAAAGGATCAGATGAAAGAAGTGTGGAACTCTCAGGTCCCAAAAGTCCATTATACCCCATGCCATTTCCCTGACGGTGATTATCTACATCTTCTCGATTCTCGAAAGCATCAAACCCTCCCACTCACTTCACTTCACTTTACTTCTCTTCATGTTCAAGATTTTCCTAATGGGAACCAAATCCAAAGCAAGCCATGTACATTTCACATTTCACACCTTGTTCCTTCTCTCTCGGTATCCTTTCTTGTTCCATTTTGTCAAACGTGAAACATAGACAGACGTGCAAGATCCAAATAAAAAACAAAGTCTGGCTTTTGATAGGAGCATTTCTAAATTGTAAAAGCAAAAGCTACTGTTGCCCATTCCTCCTCCTCCATTTAACTTGATTTTGACTAGAGAATGCAGCCGATATGCCAGATTGACATTCGTCATGTTAGGCACACCTTATCAGATTAACAGCTCATCACACAATCCTCCGGTGCACAAAAGTCGTCACACTCAAGACTCTCAGCAACGCAATCCCAAACACTCCTTTTTTCCTTGTCTCACTCCTCATGACCCTTTGGACTCGTATTAACTTTTGTGCAGTGCTCTCTCATAATGCAGAATTATGCTTCATAGCATAACGTGTGTGTACAAGTCAATTTGTTACGATTGTTCTGCAACTGTCTCGCTCCGACGCTTGATAAATAGCCAAATTGCATGTGGATTGCGTTCCTTGCACCGCCTCAATTCTCAATGTTTTTGTTCCTTCTCGCTCCAACCTCAAAACTTGTAACTTTATCCTAATTACAATGGCACATACCTGACATATAACTCCAATTTCAGAATTTTATAATTTTTAGCAGCAGCGTTCGCTCTATGTATGATCTGATTTTAGTATCCAGAGGTAAATAATTAAATTACCATTGCTAAAAGAATACTGAACGTGATTGTACTTTGACAATTTGAGGGTGTAAGGATGAAAATGAAGATGGTTGAAAAGTTGAAACCAACTCAGCATCCTCATCCGCACCGCATCACAGTCAAATTAATTACTGTGAGTTTTTGCTCGTTGGGCTTTTGTGTCGTCGTCCCTTCATATTCCAGCTATCATTCACACTTATGATTCCTTTGTGTAACACCCGACTTGAGAGTATCAGAGAGACTATAGTTGTAGACTATAGCCCTTTTCCCGTATATTAAGTTGAAGCAAGCAATGTCTTCATCAACTCAAGTGTACAAGAGAAGGAGAAGGATTACACACAGTGAATAATGAATAGCTAATCTGTCTGTTCGTTTTTTTGTATGTTGAACCCACACTCCCAACATGTTTATGACGCGTTTCATATTAGAGTAGTAGCAGGAGGAATCATTAGGGAAGCAAAGGATGATGGAGAATGAGAATGAGGCAACAAAAAGTAACGCATAACGCACTGCTGACTTGTTTTTCATCTTACAGAAATTGATGAACATTTTTCCAAGGTGCGACATCCTTTCCTCCTTTATGAACTTGGACTTGTTTCATGTCTCTTTTTCGGTGCTGGTAAAATGGTAAACCACAATGGCCATCCGACGCAGTCGACTGACTGACTGCCGCCGTCGTTGCTGCTGTTCATCCAATGCTCCTCAAAATGTTTTTTACAACTTTAGTGGAACAGCAGGCTTCTCGTTTCGAGTATAATTAACGAACGAATTTGTTTCTCATCGTTTGGTTCACCCCTCCACTCATGCTTGTCTTCCTAACTCATTTACCGCTTTCACGGTGTACGTGTGGATGATGATGACGTAAACATTGGTCCTCTAATTTGTTATGTAAAACTGGATTAAGGTGTATATAATGTGAAACTGTCTCATATGATTTAATTAATTTGCGTAGCATTCTAATTTCATGAATGTGTTCATTTTGTAAGGGAGGAGATGTGAGATGAGTGCTTTGCCGTGCTTGATATAGATTTAGATATTAGATAGGGGAAGTAATAAAGAAGTAGCGAACTACTGCTTCCTTTTCACAAGAGAGCTAAAAGGAATAGTAGAAAATGGAATATTAATCGTTGCCGGATGATGATTTTCCAGCAGGAGTTTATTCCAGCGAGGTTCGTAGGATCGTAGCCGCACTGCTGCTGGTTGATGAGATAGCAATAAATAGAGAGTGAGACATTAGAAAATAGAAACACATGGATTTGTATTCGAGGATGCATGGATTGGATAGTATATTGCCATTGCATAACTGTGGAACATTGAAATAAACTGTCAGAATGATAACTTAATAAATATCCATGTCATGTCATGATATGTTAAAAGTGCAGTCAGGTGTCCAATAAAAGAGGACAGAGGAGCTTTTTGTGGTGCACCACAAAGGCAATTTTGACTTTGTGATGCGATTAGAGAAGTTGATACGACAACATACACAACAGTTCGTCTGAGAGGGAATGGGAATAAGGCTCTCCTCCAGGGTTTTGGTGGCCTCAAGGCTTGAAACGGACGAGAATCATGGATCCGAAAATGCATTTGGATGCAATTCCTATCCTTGTTCAAAAGGACGAAAGTAATCATTTGGATGCTGTGGACGTGGACGCGGAGAAGTGCGACTCACTCTTCCTGCTGTGACCCATACACCGAATCCTATTGACGACCTGCGAAATCCATCATTTCCCACACTGACTTTGCAACTTTTCATCTTTTATTCGTCTTCATTTCGGATTCTTATGTTCTCTCCCAAGGCACACGTTCCATTCCAATAAAAATCCATTCACAAAGGCATTTTATTTCAATTTTATATTCACATTTCACAGGTTCTTAAAAAATCATTTTTTAAAATGATAAGAGACCTTAGTTAACAAAAATGTGCCCAGAAATATTCTCGGGTATTTCCTATTGTACCACGAAGCGTCAAAGGAAATAAGAAGGGAAGAGAGACTTGTTCTCCCGGTTTTTCGGAGCTTTCTCTTCCGTTTCGCCTTGTGTGGACATTGTGAATGGAATTCCCCCTTCTGAACTCGCTTTGCTCTTTGCTCCCTCGTCCTCGTCCTTATCCTCAGTCTCATTTTATTGTCTCACTGTGCAAACAAGGCTTTGAACCTTATGATCCAATCATGAATCCCATTTATTTGCAACAATGACAATTCATCTCACAAAAGAGTTTGCCAATATATTCCTTATTGACTTCGACAAAACTGGTACAAAACGGGAAGTTAATACACTTCTGTCGACAGTCGACTCATTCTAACTTGTCATGAGGAGTGGGAACAAAAATCAATAAAATCCTCTTTTGGAAACAAGAAATCTCTATGATGATGATGAGTTCACGAGTCGATGCTCCTGCTCTTCTGATCATGATGAGAGCGAGAGCATGTCAACAAAAATAGATCACCCATGTCGAAAATAATATAATGTCGTCACCTCGACACTATCCCACGGTCTTGTATTCCAGCATTGCCCCGAAGACAAAAACGCGATATTGCAAACCAGTCAACGTCATGTCAGAACCAAAATGACGAAAACAAGACGACTTTTGTGTCTTTGGCACATCTGCACGAATGAATCCGTCACAAACTCCAACATGATCTGTCAATTTTCGCAACAACAAGAAGGATTTCTCAACTTTCTAGAACGTAAGTCACGACAGCGCGAGCACAGTGAATGTGCAACACAATCTGCATATAATACAGAAAATGAATTTGCATAATATTGATTCCTGTTCAAGTGTGGTGAAGCAGTGAAGTATGATTCATATAATAGTCAATCGACAAGTTTTTTCATATTGATTGATTATTCTCTGCCTATACAAGCGCATTGATCATTCATAGAGACAATGAATTTGACCAGAGTAAGATGAATTGGGATACAATAACTATAATTCCTTGAATGGTAAACAAGAATGCGAGTGTGTGCGTTATAATACCCGTAAAAAAGCGGAATGGTTGCAGTCGGGTAGAAGTAATGCGAACCGGCGGATGTTGAAAGACAACTTGAAGTGAGAAGGAAAAGATAAAAGTCTCAAAAAAATGGAATGGGAACACAAACTCAAAGCAAAAGGAGGAGGATGGAAAATCCGATGAGATTTAGTTTGCTGATTGCAACCGTCAGCAGAAAACGGAGCTTATGGCTTTTGTGGTTCTGTATTATTGTTTTGTTACGCATGCAGAGAGTGAAAATTAATGCTCACAGCTCTGGGATCCGGATGAAAGCTTCAAGTCTTGTAAAGTGCAAAACTTGAAAGCGCGTATCAAGAGCATTGCGGCTTTTTCTGTCTATACTAGTCCATCATTATATCCGTGATCGTCATCAGCGTCGCTCTCCTGCTTTTAAAAGGTCATTTTGTACTATGTACGCGGCCCAATGCCTCATGTCATCCTTGATAATGTAATAGATAGGAATCTTCTTCCTCACTCAAAAGCAGATGGGACATTTCACAGAATTAACTCATAGTGTCTCCTCCTCCTCCGGGTTGAAATAATGTTGTTCAGGTCCTGTTGGGCTAAGTACTCTGACGCCAATACCCAAACACAACAGTCCAAACCAAAGCCAACCACTATAGGAAAAAAAAAACCCTAAATATGCTCGCCTCTGCTTCGACTGTCGACGTCGACTCTTCTTGTCGTCGTCGTCATCATCGTCATTGTGTTATGTGTTCCTTGTTCCTTCATTTGCTTCTGGGCTTTAGTCCTGCGTCAGTCAAGTCAGTCAGTTGACACTTCTCTTTCTCTGTAGTTGAAGCAAATAGGACCTTGTCTCCGTTTACTTTAACCCTCCTGTCTCCTCTTGTAATCAAATACTAAGCTAACAACTACAACATCACCAACAACTCAAAACTCGACTCAACGAGATCCATCCGTCCCAAAAGTCCTTTACGTTTCCCATTCACACGTTGTACATTTTCTGTTTCTCCTTACTGTCTTTCTTCTTTCTTGTCTTCCCTTTCTCGTTCTTTTGGTTTCATTTAAGTCTCATTCTTAGAAAAACCACTCAATGAATGAATGTGCATTTTTACGAGGAAACAATATATAGTAAACTCGTCGAGAATTGATTCCTTGAACAAAAATCAATTAGAGCAAAATGAATAGCATACAAAAGTACCTGTGTATACGTATAACTACAGAATCCCAATTAAGTCGTCACGAAAGAAAGGAACACACAAAGTAAAGCACATTCCTGAGCAACAGCAAAACGGACCAAGTAAGTTTGCAAATGACACAGAAAGGAGTGACTTTTGATATTCATCTTCTCATTTGCCGCGGGACGAATCACGATATCGTCTCCTTATGCTGATTCTTCAAGTCATCATGGCGTAATCCCTGAGCTTTTTAAAGGGTGAGGCGAAATAAATTGTCTCACTCTCTCACAGTTGCTCCAATATAGCTGGAAGATATGTAGCCTTACATTGTTGATCATTCATGATGAAGTTGTAATGAGAATGCGTATAAATAATGTCGTGTGCACATATGAAGATCATGTGTGTGCAATGTGCAACTTGATAGAAGAGTGGAGTAGTGAGCGGAGAGTGACTTTATCTTGTAAAATTCAGATGGGTTGGAAATGTTCATGATGTAGTTATAATTGCTTATTCAAGAATGCTTCTCGTCAAGTCAAGTTGGCAAGTGTTCCATGAAGACATCATTGGCACCCTCTCATGAACAGCGTATTGACAGTTGTTACCCTGCTGAGACGACAACGCATTGTTCTCCTCTTTTCAACTTGTACAAAGGGGAACGCAATCACTTTTCCATTTTGAGGACGACTTGGTGTGAAAATCAGCACGGGATCAGGGTGCGGCTCACTTACAAACCACAAACCATTACTTCATTTCATATGTCGGCTCTCTGTCCCTTTCAAACATTTTCTAAGCCGATGATATCTCAAAGTACCAAAAATTATACTGTGTGTTAGCCTCCAATAAGGGTTGCTTTTTCGAATTTTGAAATAATTTTTTATTGAAAAAAACCCAAGTTGAACCGAAAAATGGTGGAGAGAGTTAGATGGAGAGTCAGGACGACGATCCGCATCCTATGAATCCTGCCATCAGACACGTCCTTAAAAACCCGGGAAGAAGGTTAAAAGCAAAACGAAGTGAGGATTGAAAGTAGGGATTTTGGGGAAGGATTGAAAGAGATTGAAAGTTGTGATTGAAATATACTAAAAAAGCGAGAGTGTAAAAGGATGAGGTGAAGAAGACAGACAGAAGTGAGAATGGCTTTCACTATGTAATATCCGGTAAAGAGGGAAGAAGTAAAAGAAGACCGAAGTAACCCGACATCGGGAGATACTCATTTTTATAGTAGTAGCAGTAGTAGTTGGAAGTTTTCCATGTCTACTAGAGAAACGAGATTCCCAAAGAGGGAATTGTATTTTTTGATTCTGTCTCTGTGTGAGTGAGTGAGAGAGAGATTTTTTGAAAGTTGGTTTTAGTTTTTTTCCCCTTTGTGTGGAGATGACTTTTGTGAGGAGGATTTGCATGTGAGACGTCAGTGTGACTGAAAGTAGGAAAGGAAGGAAGGAAAAGGAGGAGATGAGATGTGAGATGTGAGACCTGGCTCTCTTTACTCGTTTCTCAGACTGCGGAAAAGAGAAAAATAGAAGAAAGAGAGCCTCCAGAGTTTGAAATGGCAGTAGGAGGAAAAGATCAATCGACTAACTTGATTTGCAAATGAACCTTTTCTTCTCATACACTTGAATGCTTTTTTGGTTTCTACAGACGTCTTCACGAGGAGAGCCGAGCCGAAATCCAACAACTGAATCAAAAATCCTCCTAGTTTTATTGTTTCCTTCCACATTACGACTTAGGACGACTGTGTCTTTTGATCAAATTCATTTTGGCTCGTCTTTCTCATCTCATCCTGAAAAATCAACCTCCAATCTCACCTCTTTTTTATCATTTCCTTTCACAAAAAAATCTCATCGGAAGGAATAGCAAATAAGCCAAATAATATTACACCACCTTTTCACACACTCCGAATCCCAATCCTACATTTTTCATACCCGATAACCCGTTTTTTACCCGCTCTTGTACTTCCATAATTTGATTTCGTACTACACTTGACTTGTTGAAACAACTTGTCTTTTTACATTCATTTTACCTTTTCTTTATCTTTGAGGGAAAAGTGCCAACGCATTTTTTTCCGCTTCAATTATTCTACGTCATAATGTCGTTTCTTCGCCGCATTTTGCAAAAGTGACGCAACCGAGCGGATAATGCGTGATACTTTATCTAATTAATTAGATCAAATAATTAGTTTCGACTCCTGGAGATTTTGCTTGGAGCATTTTGTAATTTTTGTAGAGTCTCTGTTAAGAAGAGTCTGGAGGATGTTAATAAATGAGCACTGATAAAATTGGACTCTGTCCTGATCTCTAGCGATTCGGAAGAGAACTCAAGTTTTGAATGGTTGTTAACAAAGCTGATGTAGTGGAAGGATGAAGGAAGAACCAACTGGAAACTTTTGTCCAGAAGAGGTACAATGGAGGAGAAAGGAAAAAGCGGAGTGACGAGTGAGAGGGGTGATGATATTGGGGAAGGGAAAAATACAGGAGGCAGGGCTCATGAAGATAATGCTCTCGAATGGAACAAAGACACTCCAGTCGACTCCAGTGTAGACTGGAGTTTGTTCGCTGGAGGCTGGAAACTTACATCATTTGAGCATTTGAGGTAGGGGAGCCTCCAGGAAATGAACCGTGTCACATGCAACCAGACACAATGACAGATCCCTTCTTTCCATCGCCTCACTCTTCACCATTAAACCTTATGTACTATCAAAATTAATGCAATTATACATAATAACACTCCATTCACATGTTTTCTTCCACACATGATATAATATTAACAATATCGAAAGTTGTCTTCGGTTATGGTTTGGTTTTTTATTTTTCTTTCATTTAAAAAGTTGAAAATGTTAAGAAAGATAGGTGTTTTTTATAGTAATAAAGAATGAGAGACTATCATCGTTCCGATCGATCAACTTGCCTCTCTCATCGTGAAGCCATATCATTTGGAATCGTGGTCGCGAGCCTCATTCTCAGAGTCTCACCGCTCGCTCCAGCTCCAGCAAAACTAACCTTAGATTATATCCTTTCTTTTATATACTGGAGAACTGGAGAATCTCTCTGAGAAAATAAGACAGCTTTTTATTCCCTTCTTTTTCTTTCTCTTGCTTTTCCTTCCCTTCTTCTCGTCTTTTTCTTTTCTCTTGTACACAATCGCGACTCGCGGGTCGAAAAGAATCAGCACATAAGATGAAAAAGAAGAAGATTTTTCTCTGTAAATACTTGTTCATCTTCATTCAAGTCGAGAGTTTCTGGACGTAACCTCTCGTGAATTGCAATTCTTGTGCCATGCCGAGACCTGGAGGTGTACGAATGAATGTTTGCGGTTCTTGCTGTGGTCAATCGATCCGTCCACGTCCACCGATTCGGTTCTGCGAATCCGTTCGTCCACTCTTTGATGAAACAAAATAACATGTTGTGTGTGAAAGTCTCAACTCTTAAATAAAAAGCATGACATTTTCCCATGGATGCTACGGGATTGGCACTACTGCAAAAAAGGGACAATTGAGGAAATGGGATTTGGGAATCAGCGAATTCAAGGGAAGTTGAGTTTGTTGCTGGGACTTAAACATCATGGAGACAAACTGAGAGTTTCCTCCATTAAATTGTAATTAGCCTGTGTGCCCCTGCTTTGAGGTCGTCATCTTTCCCGTTGACTTCTCGTCCCATGCTCAAATGTATAAGTTCTACTCCATTTTGACCGGAAATAGAAACCGTTCAGGCCAAACGCAAAATCCAATCATGGTAATTTAAAATTTGTAACGGGTACAGAACGGCTACATTAAAACACCTAATGGAAATCGGACGTTGGAACTTAACTGAATTTTTCCGTTCAACGTCTCTCCGAGATGAAGCTTGTTGGTTTCTGGCTCAAGAGTAAAGACTTGTACAAATGTGACTTGCCGACGTCGACAACTGTCGACACGACACAAGCGAAGACTTGGGTTTTAAAAAATTGAGAAACATCCTCGTAGAGCATTAGAGCATCCTCATTACGTCAATTTTGGGTTGAGCACATTCGTTTCAGAGCTCTTTACAAGCACACACGCTCATTTGGAAGTCTATCAGGACCAAAAAGGAATGAAGATGAAGATGAGGAAAATGATTGAATGTCTGTCTCTGCCTGCCGCATCTTCTGGGTTTGGTTTTATCCCCACTTGGAGACTTTTCGAGTTTTGACAGGCGGCATTTTGCAGACAATCAGGAAATGCCTCATTATCATCATCCACAGCACACAAGCTTTTCGAATTTGTCAATGCCATAATTGCATAATACTGACAAACCGTAGAGACAGGGAAAAAATCATTTTTTTTCACACGTGTCTGCTGCTCTTCGTCCCTTTTTCCAAAAAAATGTCATGCCATACAAGGGCAAAAACGGAATCTTCCAAAAATTGAAAAGTCGTACAAAACGACAACACGATGCTCTGTTATTATTTTTATGATTTCTCACCTAATGATGTTAACGGGAACAAATTGTATTTTGTCGCTTTTTGGACTCTGATTGACTCAGAAAAAAATAAATCTTTGAAGAAAGTGATTTCACCACAGATTTTCATGTGTGAATGCATAATGAGGTTTCAAACAAGGGATTCACTTGACATGACATTTTTCCTTTTTTTCAATGCCCATGTCATTGCATCTCATTAAGGAAAAAAATCCTTGCGAAAAAAAACTTGATATTGTTTGAAATGATTTTTATTGTCTTCTTGTTGGAATTCTTCATTTGTACGAACCATACAAAAAAATGAATGAGGCACGGATGTGTCAGAAGGAAGGGAAACCAAGTGAAAGGAAACTTTAGTTGTAATCTGAACGAGAATGAAATCAGTTGCTCATCAATTTTGACAAGCTTTGATTCGTGAGCTTTTGGGTGCTGAAGCGGCGTATATTCATTTTCAATTGAAGGAGTGGTGGTGGGCTCTTAAAATGCCAAGATTTGCAAGCTAATCAGACTAAAAGCATCAAACTCACTTAACTCAGTTTAGGAGAGCGGAGATTGAATGAGACGGATTCATCTCATTCCTTTTTTCCCTATTACCAATGCAAGTTACAGTTTGCGGAAGTTGAGAGAATAAGTTTGACATGGAAGAAGGGGTTTAATTAGAAGCCGGCTGCTGGAGATGGAACTGACTGGAGCTTGGAAAAGTCTGGATAGATTTTTTTTAGCCTGGAATTCCCAACCCTGGAAAAGGAGCATCAAAGTAGTATAGTCGTGATACTAACAAGGAGAAAGAAATTGAGAGGGAGTTTGTGAAATAGTTGCGTTGCGAGTGACAGGAGAAAGAGAATGAATGAGGAAAGTCGATGCGGGCCGTGTCGGGTTGGATATAGTATACCCGGGTGAATTGGACGATAATGGCAGCTGTTCGGTGAAGTTCCATAGTTGCAGGGTGGCCACGTCAAGCTTAATGGGCCTTTGGGACTGTTTCCATTGGATTTCCGCTCGTCTCTTTCCCTCTTGTGTTACTCAACCGAAAGCGAATCATCCGTACAGTTGATAATACAATCTGCCATACTCACTCGTCTCGTCTCGTCTCTCTCGTTCATTTCCATAACAAAAGTTTATACCAACCAAGTTGAATGAAAATGGAAGCCAAAGAGAGAGAAGAGAAGTAGCAATCCCACTCTCACTCTCACATCATCACCACTTGACAATCTCTTCCACTTTGAGTCCAAAAGTTACATTTCGAGTACTTCGCCGTTGACTCTCCGCCTTCCGTTCCTATATACCCAACCCGCATATCTTCCAGTATCCACTACCAAAAAAATCTCTTCCAGTTCGTGAATATACTGTATAAATGAAATGGAATGGAATCAAGATCACCGAAATGTCACACAGCTCAGCTCAGCTTGCAAGAATCCCAAATGTCTTTTTCTGTGAAGCTCAAGAAAACCTCCAAAAAAGCCTATATGACATTGTCGTCTGCTTCTTCACTCTTCACTCCTCGCTCTCACTTTTACCCGGAGTGTGTGCAAACTGCAAACCATAATCCGATCCACGTCAACGGCTCTTCAGGATGACAACTTTCAACCTGCTCTTTCCCGGGTGTCGCACATCGTATTTTCCCCTTCCCATTGTCCCTTTCAATGTCAATTTGTCCAGAATGCAAATATAGACACAAAAGGTTCCAGGAAAACAGGAATGTAAAGTGTTACTACTAGAAATATACTTGAGTAAAATAAACCGTCTATTCAATCCATGCAGGCTGGGCTGGCTTTTTGAAAGCCAGCTCATACTTTGAAATGCAACGAGGGCAATGACGCATTAAAATTGTGATAGTCTCCTGATTTGACTATATTTCTAGACGATTAAGCACTCCTTTGAGTGAGAGGACAGAGGACAGTCACAACAACAATGGTGACAGTTAGTTCGGATGACTCAGGGGATCTGTCATCATCATCATTGTCTCTTGTTACAAAGTGACAAGTATACGACTATGTATTATGTCCTATACATGCGCGTTCTTATAGTCGTGTCATCATGTCGTCAATTGTGATATTGTCCAACCCTTGTACATTCTGCTATCCGTGTGACATCGTGATCACATCACATCGTCATGATTATCATCATGTTCGTCCAAAAGGAGAGCTTTCTGATCTATTGAGGACGCCATGCCCACGTCGTCGTCGTCGTGGCCAACCCTGTCATTCACTCAGATTATCTCTGTCCCATCACATCTCACTCAATCTGCTTAAAGCTTACACATTGAATTATCCTTTCCTCTCCTGTCCATACGCAATTGTCCAGTTTTGTTGTTGGATTACTACAAGGGGAAAATGACAAGCATCGTCATCATTACGCGATGACACGATACGACATACACACACAGTTGCATGACACAACAAGGCGGACATATAATGGCCAAAATGTCTTTCCATAATGCAACCTGAGTGCTTTTGCTCACACAGGACTCGGGACATGGACAGGACACAGGAGAGTGCATGGTCATATAATAATAGTCACAATGGGAGCTCTCCACAATCACTCGTCACCAGAGAACCATCGCCACCCTGTAATGAGCACAATTTTGTGAACAATTTCACTCCAAGCTCAAGAGAGCCTGTGAAGACACACCTTTTCCCATGTAATATTACGTAGTATGCGTGTACAATCCATTACAATCCAAAAGTCCTAAGAATAGTCATACTATAGTACCAAAAAAGTCCTCTTCAACAACAATAACAGTACTAAGGTACCCTTTTCCATGCATTCATCATTGGGATGAAGAATGAACCACGAAGGAAACCACACAATTTTTGTCACCATATGAGTCAGGGAGAGAAGTGAGAACAAGAGATGTTATTTTGAGTCAACAGTCTCTTTTTATGAATTTTTGAAGAAGGATGCTTGAGGCCATTATATCCTTTGAGGCAGGTGAGATGATGATGTCCATTCTGAGATTATCAATGTGTAAAAATGTATTATAATCTGTCCTCTGTCGTGAACCAATAATAGAGTAATGCTATAAAGCTTTCGACACAAAACTGCAGAAAGGAGACACGTCTCTTCTCATTCGACGACGTCTCCTCCTCAAAGTTTGAGATGACGAGTCAACAAGGCACGTCCTCGTCCTCCTGAGCAGCGTCGTCGTCAACTTCTCCGTCTCAAAAGACACGGAGCATGAACCATCATCATCCCATCATCGCATCATCATTGTCGTGTCGTCGTCTGTCCTATCATTTGGTCTCCTCTTTTCCTCGTATAGTTGTCGTCTCTCAACCCAATTTGTGTCGTGTCATCTTCGTCATTCGAGACAAATCGTGGAGCAAGCAGAGCACATGAAAGGCAAACATGCTCATAACTCCATTCCGATTATCATCACATCACACAATCCTTTTCCTCACAAAATGACATCTCTCTTCTCTTCTCTTTGAAAAGCATATGTCTTCCATTCAAGTACTACATGCTCCTTCAACAGGAATCAGAATGACACTGTAAAGGACAAACAAATGTACATCATCCTCCATGTCCTGTGCTCGGTGTCTGTCCATGTCCACTTACTCAAGTTGTCATCAAGAGGACAAATTGATGATGAGAGAATCATCAAAAAATTCGTAGACATTTTATGGAATTCTCAACATTCCCCTTTTTTAGTACTCATTTCACCTGAAAAGGATCTTGAGACGAAACGGAACCAATGCAATGAACCACATGACCAAATTACAGTCGCGTATGAAAAGGTAGGGAGAATAAGGGTTTGGAGAAGGTGACGACGACGACGGTGAGAATTGTGAATTGATTGAAAAGAAGGTTTCAGTTGTTGTTATTTGGTACGTGTTTGAAAGACACAATCCGCTTGTGCTTACATGTGTGTTCACACTTGCCTTATTAAGTGTGAAAGGAAGCGACAGTGTGAATAGACCTTGTGGTAAAACCAGGTAATGAGGGAGGGGTCACATGTCACTAGCAATAAAGTCCGGGTTCTCCTCCAAAGAGGAAATGCATATCAGCCAATATATTAGGAACGGTTCCAAATGTGTTTCCTTTGCTCTCGTCCTCGTCACAAAACTCTGAGATGGAGATAAGATTGTATACACTGTGCATTGCATGTATGTGACATGTAAAAGAAGAAGAAACGTCCCATTTCACTTGGTCGCTCCGAAACGAGTAGAAGTATTGAAGAAATGAAGATTGGAGAGTTGGAGTGGAGTGCTATAGACATCTCCTCTCTCAGCTCTCATCATGAACTCACAAAAGCCGCCCTGCGGTGGGAAATGGGCAGACTGTGTGACACTACTCCTAAAGGATCTGATCTGTGTGAGTAAAAAGTGTCGCCTTTCACAAAAAAAGAAGAGAGGACAAATTATGATTAGGCTTGGCACAGCAGTACACAACGGATCCGCCTATCTTTTCCCTTTTGTTGTGCGTTCCTCCTCGTTCTCCTCGTTATAAAGCGTCCACCAAAACTGAATGTCTCTTGAATTATGTAGATACAAGTTGAACACCTTTGTCCACAGATTTTGTTAACAAACCTCTCTCTCACTCTTAACAGCTGCAAAACGTCCCATTCTCCAGTTTCACTTCAATCTGTTCCTGGACGAATCAAGTATCCCATTCTCTGGCATGTAAAGTATCCAAGGGTTCCTTAATAGCGTGTACATTTAGACGTCCTATCGAGTACACTCTTCAGAGTCTGGCTCGGTTGTCCGTCCCTGAGTCGGGTGGGTCAGATGTAAAAACCCAAACTTACCGGTTTAGGTTTCCGAATACTACCGAAATATGTACGGGTACTTAGGAAAAGGGTCTTGTATTTAAATTCCTCTTAACCTACCATTAACAATTTATTGTTACATTATTTGACATGTTATAAAATATTCATACGTACGGCTCCTTCTATATGGGATTCTCCAACCCTCAAGGAAGTGACAGTTCACAAAATGAAACAAGACAAGGGACACAGAACAAACCGAGTTGACACAAAAACCCGGCGACGACGACATGTTTATCTGCAACAAAACATCTGTTTTCAGTTTGTATCCGTTGTCACCTCCTGATGAATTATGCAGCTATGAGAATCCTTGTGGGAAATGGAGTGAGCCGAAAACCATAATAGCGTAAGCGTAGGACACAAAGATGTAATCTTTCATCTCCATCTTCCATGTTTGCTCTATCCGATCGAAGTGAGTACACAAAAGTCAAGAAGACAAGATGAAAGTATAGATTGTTCTTTGTAGACAGAGAAGAGACGCTTCCAAGTCGAGTATGAACAAAAGCTTCTCGTTCCTGCCCTCAATTTCAATAATGTGGATTAAATGGAAGTAGAGACAGGAAGGCTATTGACAATGTGTGCACACTGTGAACCGATAATGTTTAATGACGGCTTTTTTCCAATTGTGATGACTAATGGTGACAAGGCCAGTCCCACTTCGTCTTCACCTTTTCCCACTTTGTTTTCACCGACACAAAGACAAAGTCGTCAGCCAGCTTTGCGTCCCACTGGATCGGGTTCTCCACCGAAAACCGCCCGCTTCCATGTCTCCTTTGTTTCTAACTATCTTTTTGTCTCATTGAGTAAACACAACCGCGTTCAGGAAAGTAGCAATATTTTCATACGGTAGCGATTCCATCCTTCATCAACACAGCACACAACTCGCAACAATGAAAAATGAAACTACCTAATACCTCCTGAGCTGTACGCACTACGAACGCTTTTGCACAAAAAACCAAATTAAAGTAAGGAACAGTAATCAAAATCAAATTTTGACAAGCTTATTAGCACCCTGAGAATACGTTCCTTTGAGTTTGAATGGATTGAATGATCCTTCTCAATTGTTGATGATGATGACGAGCCCTGCTTCTTGACATGAAAATGAGATTGTAATATGACATTTATTGTTGTTGCAATGATGATGACATGATGATGACGATGATGCCTTTCTCCGAGTCATCGTCACCAATCACACAGTCCAGCTCATTTTCTCAATGAATGAATAGTACGCGCATTGAAACAAAGAAGTCTTCATTCTTTCCGTCGCTCATCATCTCGCACAAATGAAGTGCTGTTTTGTCTGACAACCAACTTTTCCCAATAAGGAAATTGCCAACAGCCAACAAGCTCGTTCCGTCCATCTTCGACATCGTGTTTCAAAAAAGTGGATGTTAATGAGACAGCCAACGCCTTAACGATTCCTCGTCTGGTTTCTTTGTCTTTTCCAGCTGTTTTTGTGGATGAGTAGTTCGAGAGTAGTACAGTTAGTAGTGGAGGAGAGTGTAAAAGTTTGTGTGATGCAGTCTAATGAATTGCAAAAAGGACCCTTGAGTCTGTCACAGCAATTGACATGAGTGAGAGAATCAAGATGAAATAAAAGGCTCCCGGATTCTTCTGTTGACTCTCACTCTCACTCTCTCCAAAAGGTAATTTGAGGCAAGCTTTTGCAGGGTCAGGAAGGACAACAATAAATTGTTGACTTTCCACTTAAACACGACAAAGTGGAACGTACAAAACACATTCGTCGTCTCGTCGTCGGGGTTGCTTGTCAGTCGCCCATCAAGTTAAACAACGTATTATAGTAATAATGGCAATATGAGCTCAAATTGTTCAAACATGCATCCTTCAACTTTTTAGTACAAAATTCATTCTCCTTTTTCTCATTTTTTTGTGTGGGTGCAGTGTATCGTGCTTTTTGAAAAAAAGTAACAAAAACAAAGTGTTGCTTTCACCTTTTTGGGGCCAAACATCCAATAATAATAAATTACACCCGACCCATCTCCACTTTCTGTACTAATTCACCTCACGAGAATCATGTTACCATTTTCATTGTTAAAGAACCTCTATGGAACACTGTACGTACGAAAGACCAAGGAACAATGCCTTGTTGCTCAAAAGATTACAGTAAAAAAGAAAAGTAATAAATGTGTCTACCTGAAACCACAAACCACAACATAGCAATAATCCATGAATGGTTTGGAAACATGCTTTTCAAATGAGAAACGACGGAATCATGTTGTCAATAATGTCCCAATTGCAGCATTTCATTTGATGGTGATTAATTACTAAAAATTATGATAAGACGATAAGAGACATTTAAACTTAAAGCGAAAGCTTAAATATGAGCAATATAAGTACATAATACCACCTGCAATGCAATTCAAATTCAACTACGGTACAGCCATTATAATCTAGAAAGTCTTTGACTCAAAATAAATTAATTGAAGAATTGGGAAAATGTTCGATGGCGCCATGGCGGATGAATGGGAAAAAACGGGAAGGGGGATTTTTGTGACCTATTGACTCGTTAGGTAGCATAAAGGTGCCATTGGCCAATAGTTACTCAATTTGAAGGGACACAATGAGTAATTCGGGTAGAAAGTTGCGCGTTCGGCCATAATGGATACCTCCTGGAGGGTCGTCTCACAATCCTCCTGTTCGTGTACGTTAATACTTGTATAGTACCAAAAAGTAACCAACTTTTAATACTTCCTCTTCTCCCCTTCTATCAATTCCAGTTCTCCAGTTCTCCAGTCAGAGCAGAGCGTTTACATACTTTTCCAGTTCCCCTCTCTCCTCCAGTTCTCGAATCTCCTCTCACTCTCCGTCACAATAATCAAATAGAATTAGACGGCTTGAGTGAATGAATGTAACTCTCTGAACATGTGCGTGTGTGTGGCAATCGGATTTGGAGCTCCGTCCTCCGTCCATCCATCCTCGTTGACATTTTGCCATCATCATCAGCACCACACTCGTCACCATTATTATTGTAGCTATAACATTCAGATCCCAAAATCCGATCCGACTATCAACCGAGAACGAGCGGGTACAATAAAAGAACGTATACAAACTAATGAGGAACAGGGAAGAATACTAAAATGTTCATTATTGCTTGGTTGCTTGTTGCAAATCTGCCATGTGCTCACCCTCAAAAAAACCAAATTAAAAACAACGCATTCGGCTCGTTTTTTAAACAATGAATTTCCGAATCGCCTTCGTTAAATTATATACAGTCTTAACATTTTTCAAATGAATAGCTGAGTTGTGAAGGACGAGGATGGGAATTTGGGAATGAAGGACCACGCAAAGTATGCACCTTTCCAAGTTTCCAAAAACGTAATCTCTGAATAATCTTTGAGATGTGTGCGTGTGCTCTGTTCACTTTGGTGTCGAGCCCAATAACAATAACCTCTATGAATACATTCTCAGTTCTCAATCTGCTTTAGCAAGAGAAGGGTCAAAACCTCATTTTCAATGATAATTCGACCACGTCAATATTGAGCTTTGAAAGTAATTCGAGCTGCCAGATCCGCTCAAAAGCTTTCTTTCCAGTCATAAAAGAAGATGAAGTGATGAAGTATAGTTATATTCAAAGATTATATGAGCTGTGTACATTTATTGTAACAAAAGGATCTGAATCCAGTCTGGAAATGCCACACACAACACAACACATAAATAAGAAGAATTTATAAGAATTATTACTACCAATAATACCAAATCCTCTTGACGAAAAGTACATGGGCAATAGGCTTGTTTCATATCATCATCATCATCATCCATTAAAAGAATGTTGTGGTCGTGGTTTGGCAAGTCGTCTCCTTGTCATTGTGAACGTGAACATTGAACATGCAGGGACACCACGACACCGGAGACTAATAAGTACCTCCGTGCCAGTGTCACACAACAACAATCTCATTCGGGTTTATTGTTCAGCCCACACCTCAACTTGCACCCCTTGCCATCATTGTCGTTGATTTTCCAGCGTTCCAGTTCCAGCGTTTTTGCTTGTTCCAGCAGAGGATTTTGTCCATTTTTTGCGTCTGGAATCTGGATAAACGTTATTGAGCGTAAAACGCTGTGAGAGTGCATGAGAGCCAACTATTGCATCAAAAGGCAAACTACTGCGAGGTGCAAGTCCACAGATAGGCTCTACATTCAAATCCCCTGCGTGTATAAACACAAAACCTCTTTACTTTAACTTTAATCGTGAATTTTTGTGACAAGACAACCGGGATCACGGGTCAGTGAAACCAACAATGTCCAATAAAGGAGGACCCAAAAAATCTCCAGAAGAAACTCTCCAAGTGTTTAACATGCTTCGTAATGAACAACGAACCATTGCAAATAAAATTTTTGAATTGGATAACGACCTTGGTGAACACAAGTAAGTTTATTGCTTTTTTTAAAAAAACGAAACAAATTCCAAGATTGATCTAAATGACTGTGAATGTGGGTCATGTTAATTTTATTATTTTTGAATTTTTACAGAGTAGTAATAGAAACTTTACAAAAACTGGACGATGCGCGAAAATGTTACAGACTCATCGGAGGGATTCTTGTTGAAGGATGTGTCAAAGAAGTGCTCCCGAACTTAACCTCCAGTTCTGATTCGGTACGTCCCAAAAGTCCCAATCCAATGTCAATACGGACTTCTCGTTTTGAATTTATTGACGATATGACGATTGATGACTCATTCATTTGATTAATGTTTTTGTCTAGTTGAAATCGGCGATAGAAACCCTCAACAATCAACTAGTTGAAAAGGGAAAGGAAATAGTAGACTACAAGGAAAAAAATAATATTCAGTTCCAAGTTCCCGAGAAGATTGTGGAAGAAGAGGAACCGGTCGAAGGTGGGACTGGTGACAAGAAATCGTCTGTATAATTCAATAACGAAATAAAATAAAGACTTTATTAATTCTGTTATTCTGACATTGTAAACAAAGTGTTTTTGTACAAAATGTGGATTTTTTGGCAACTCCATTTTAGTGTGTTGTAGGTAGAGTGCAGCAGCAAAGATTTTTGCGAGTAATTTCTGTTGTTTTAGTTTTATCTTTTCCTTTGGACAATAATCACTAATCACACTGAACCACAAAAAACCAAAGATTAGATAACTCGTAAACGAGAACAAATAAACGCCTGGAACGCTAATGGAAAAGCCAGTTATGGGTTGGATTTATCACACAAAAGCAGGGATTCATGGAACATGAACATAAAACTGGAAAGGCTTCATTCGTCAACTGAGTCATACAGCTACAGCATAAAAGTTTAGTTTTGGATTGCTGAAGAGAGAAAACGTGATTATTAAAACGTGAGCTACAGTTGAAGTTTCTTGGAAACTCAGCAGTTTGAGTTTGAGAATACAAAATTAGGAAGAAAAGGAATTAGGAAAAAGCAACATCTTGGGGGTAAGTTGAAATCTACCGTTTTCATGACTCACAGCACATTGCTAATTGACGCATTATTGTCGCTACAGGTGCGATAAAGCTGAGAAATATACGAGAAATGTACTGTCGTATACTCTGCATATAACATTTGCAATCTGCACCTGACTCTTTCGCAATGACACATCTATACATCGGCACATACGCTTGCATGCCAACTGACATGACTTTATAAGAAACTTTTTAGTACCTTTTGGGACGACGCTCTTTGCTTCTTTCTGGTGTCTGGTGATCTACAAAAATCCAAAGGATGTACGCAGCTCTCAGTAGTTTTTTGTTTGTTGGCCAGACTCAGAAACTAGGAATACCTAATAAATTCAGATTATATGTGCACCTGCACCGCACATCCATTCCTCATTCTCATTGCATTGCATTGCTGGAAAAGAGACGAGACGAGAATTTTGCATAGGCAATAGGCACGCAGCTTCTTGTTTATTACGTCTTGAATCTTGAGGTGTGTGTAGCAAAAAATTGCGTAAACCAAACGTAACGGACGAACCAAGAACAAACATTCAACAAGATTTCGTTGTGCGAAAAGATCAATTTCGTTTCGTTACCTTCTTTGTTCAGTTCAACTTTTCAACCAAATACTGCAACATAACCTGATGAACTCAATTACTGAGTGTGTCAAGATCTTTAATTATTATTATTATAAATTAAATTATTCGGACACGATCCGGTGTGAAAAAGTGTTTTTGTGAGTCATCGACATCGCATTCATTATCCAACGAACAAATGCATGCGTAGTGGTGTGGTGTGTGGTGAGTAATCCTTAATTTGATTTCATTATTCTAATTACTGCATCCTTTGACGAATGCATCTCCTATCTTCGAGATTCCATCCATGAGCATACAGAGCAGAAATGATCAAAACTATCAGCAGGTTTCAATTTCAATGCTGCATTCTCTGAGAATATCTTTTTGCAACGACAACAATGCACAAAGGTGCTCGGCTCATTGCAAAAGGTAACAAATTACATCGACAACAACGGCGGCGGCATAGCGTGGAAAAAGAGGCACAAAACGACTCAATAAAAAATTCACAAGGCCACTACTTCCTACAAATGCAAAACAAGTATATACTACGTTTTTGTGTTTCAGGTGTATACTAACTACAGCTTTATCAGAGCTCCCATCAGCGTTTTGTGCTCGCTTTATCATACTTTTGCTTTGCACTTTGTATTGTGCAAAAATCTACGTTTAAAAATGTATCATGGGAAAAATTTATAATACGTATGATTTCTATTCAATTAATTGTACTGGCCAGTCGCAGTCGTAACTCGCAATTGCAGTCCGTCTCACGTTCTTCGTTCTTTGCATGCAAAATATTTTAAAGTACTTATTCTAAAGTATAGAAGTCATCGAACGCATCTTCGAAAGATTAGAAGTGTTTTTTGTTCAAAAAGTTGTGTTTTTTAGTCCTTGGAAATGTTTCACGGATAATTTAAAATTTTTATAATTTGGGATGGTCGTTGTGTACTTTTGTCAGCGAAGCCAAAGGTAAATAAGCAACCAAGTGTGAATAATACGCTGATTTTTGGGGGTAGATTGAAGATTGTGGTTGTGAGACTTGAGAGATACTATTTTTATCATAAAAAATGAATTTTCTCGAAGTTTTTTTGTTTGCGGTTTCAGAAAGGATAAAAGAACGCATGAAAACCACCCAACCGAACCCGTAAAGTTCGTAACAGTACAATGTCGCCCGGATCTCAATCGCCTTTGTCGTTACGGACGACAAAGATGCTGTTAATTGTCATCAGTCTGACCACAGGATTCTTCACTATTTGCACGTCACAAGAGACGCCCGCAACGAACATAACTTCGTTCACAACAATGACAAATAATACAAATGTCACAATCACAGCAGTCCCACCGCAGCAACAGCTGCAGACAACACTCGCGGCTAATGTGACGACGGCACCCGGTGTCAACAATGACACAAATGTGGTGACGACGACTGTTGCTCCCGTGTCGACGGCGACGAAAAGTAATAATGCGACTGGAGAAGTATCACCATCATCGAGCAGTGGAAATGCGACCGAAGGAGTATCGCCATCATCGAGCGGTGGAAATGCAACCGAAGGAGTATCGCCATCGAGCAGTGGAAATTCGACGTCACCGTCAGTGACCCCACCAATGACAACGAATGTGCCATTATCATCGACACCTGCACCAACTCCTTCACCTACTGACGTCCTATGTCAAAGTGACCATGACGAAATAGGCCAGAGGTTAGGATGTAGTTGCATCAAGGATAAAGAAGATAATCAGTTGAAAGCCTTGTGCAGTGATCAATTGATAGATTGTAACAACACAAACGTATTGCCAAATCGACTCAAGCTATCCACAGCATTGCGAGCAATTGATTTTTCAAAAAATTACATCAGCAAATTGACAAATGAAACTTTCGAGAATTGTAGCCGTTTGAAAACACTCGACTTTAAGCAAAATCAGATTAAAATTGTACATCACTTGAATTGTTCAAGACTAATGCGACTTGATTTGAGTGGGAATCAACTTAAAAATTTGACAAATGACGCTTTCGTGGATCTTCCCAATTTGGAATATTTGGACTTGAGTTACAACGAATTGGTGTTTTTAGATAAAGCGGTTTTCACCACTCTGGAATCTTTGAGGATTCTCAACTTAGCTTCGAATCCTATTGGAGAGGAACTCTTGTACTCCAAAGACTACATGATATCCCTCAAGGAACTTCATTACTTGGAAGAATTGAATTTGGCGAATACAAGTTTGCAGAATTTCCCTGATTCCTTGATTGCTGGAACGCGAAATTTGAAAAGGCTAAGGTTGAACAACAACAAAATCACAGCGTTACCAACTGGAACGTTCCAGGAACTGAGTCTCCTGGAAGAATTAGATTTTTCTGGAAATCCCATCAAAACGCTGGAGCCTCAAGGATTTTTCGGACTTTCCAGCTTGAAGACGCTAACCATTGACAGAATGAAGCTTGTGGATATTCAAGCAAATGTAACAAACATTTCATTAACCACTCACGTAATTAAAAAACTGGCCACTTTGACAGTGTTTGACTGAACATTTCATAATGACTTTTTCTCAGGCATTCGGTGGATTAGGGCAACTGAAAACCCTGCAATGTACTTATAATCATGCATTAATTAAAATCAATGAGAAAGCCTTTAAGGTACAGTGACAAGACAAATGAGAACCTTATAGAATTTTTATTCGATTCGATTTTAATTCGATTTAATTTTGATAAACATTGGTTGTCACATCATACAGGGAGATCCATTACTGGAAGGTTCATTTGATTGCAACCCAAAAATTGTCCGGTTAAATGACAACAGTTTAACCTACTTTGAACCTCAATTACTCAATTGGACAACATTAGAAGAACTAGATTTGTTTCGCAATCCCTGGATATGCGATTGCAATTTTCAGTGGATTCCATTGTTCATCAAGAAGTCAGCTCCGGATGCTGCCATGTTAATTGACAAAGAGTTCAAGTGAGTATAAAACATAGTTTAATCAGTTGACACGATGACACGATTGACCATTGTTGACGTTTTTGTCCAGGTGCTACGAACCTCCTCCTTGGCATGATACCCCACTGTCTCTCATGGACGAAGATGAAATGCTTTGTTATTCTGCTGCTGCATCTGTGGCTGGAAGGATCGCCATTGCTGTTTTTTCATTCCTGCTCCTCATTTTCTGTACATTTATTCTCCTGCATCATTTCAAATTGTTGCCCGAATGGATAAGTCGTTACAACATTTTTGGAACGGGATTTTCGTCCCCAAAGTACAAGCGAGTCAACCCAAAACCGTCGGGTAGAAGTCGTATCATGGAAATTTTTGGGAGATCCCCAGCAACGTCCACTGGTTACAATTACAATGGGCCGGACGCTAATTCTGAATTAGAATGGGATAACGGTGACATCGGTCGTCGTTAATTATACATTTATTTACCATTGTACCTTCTTGTTCCTACCCAAAAAAAGAAGCAAAGTTTTGTTACCTTCTCGTTGTTACCTCCAAGTTACCATTAAAACTTTGCTTTCCTACTTACAAAATGGATTCTAATCATTAATTTTATTTATGTGAGTTAAACGTTGAAAGAAAGAACATTAATTTGCGATTGTGACCGTTCGTTTTCCAAACAACGACTTTTTTGTATTCTTTTTTTTTGAAAAGCTTTCTTGGTTAGTCTCACAATACCCCTTGATTCTTGGTTTTCTACTTAAGGTAACGCGTTGCTGTTGTTTGTGCCAAAAACGTGTTAATAGCAAATATAATTGATAAATAAACAGTTGGTTACACAACGATGTTAATTTATTGTTGGCTTATTGTTCAAGTCAGCGTTTGCATCCACAGCATGTAGGCCCAGCATTTCCCTTGATGGAGATGTGACGTTCGATTTCGTCGCTATTGCTGATGTGGACACCGATGCAGTGTCTTGATTTTTGTCCTGCAACTTTCGACAACAGGCAAATGTAGTGAAAAGGTTGTCATACGGTTCCAGGCTACGAAACCAGACTGGAAGCCAATCCCATGTTCGAATCACTTTGGGTAACAATGCAGGTCGCCAGGTCTTCACAATGTTCACGAAGGTAACGCAGCCTACGACAATCGCCACAAAAACCACGAAAACGATAACAGCAGCCGATCCGACGTATGACAATCCTAAAACTATAAGTGGGAGAAGAATGAACATGACGACCAGGTAGACAATGGCAAACCACCGGTATTCTGCCGTAGTGTTCCCGAAAAACTTGGCCATTCTAATAGGGAGTCTCATGAATGGAATCGGGTAAAATAGAACGACTCCTGTCAAGTTGAAGAAGAAGTGACACAGAGCAACCTTGGATTTCAAAAAATAAATCTATAAATCGTTTCATTGAATGTGAGACATTTTGACCAACGATGACACAACGGAGCGCATTATAGTGACCTGAACTGACCTGTATTGATGACTTAATACTTTTCCCTTCCACTGCCATCGACGCTAAAAGTGCCGTTGTGGTTGTTCCCATGTTGGAACCAAGTGTTAAAGGATATGCATTTTCTAGTGACAAGACACCAATTCCAATCAAAGGTACCAATGCGGAAGTAAACACACTACTGGACTGGACGAGAAATGTCATTCCTGCACCAAGCACAATTTCCAAGTACCCCGTCAACCATGGGAAGTAAGGTATTTTGAAATTCAACGTTTTTTGAATCATAACAGCAAGTCTCCCTGAAATTAATTTCCAAAAACACTAATCATAGTTTGAAGTTTTGAAATCATTAACCACGTCTCTGCCCATTAGTGTTCTTCATTTAAATATACCTTTTAAAGTTGAATTGAGAATTTTGACAATCAGAATTAAACATGCGCACAAGATTATGAGAGCGGAGATGATCAAAATGACAGAAGATTCACGATCATTCAAATTAAGAGAGGATATTAAAAATTGACCTATTACAATGATTTACTCTTTAATACACGCACACACAATACAGAATTACGAAGGGAGGAATGGAAAGCGGAACTCACGCGTACATGTACTACTGGGATTATCATGGGACGAGAATGCAGACGAATTTGTAAAATTGTTTTCATTCGTGACCATTTTTGATATCGTCCCATGGTTGCCCTTGTTATTTTTATTGTCACCACACGTCTTTTTCAAAAGCGACGAATTATCGTGTTTGGTACAATTTTTCTGGGCCCAGCATTCTAAAACCTTCTTGTCCAGCTGCACAATATTATTTACGAATGGTTTTGTGATGGCGCCCAAAATGTCAGTTTCTCCGGAAGATAATGTAGAATTGTCGTCAATAATTAAACTGTCCATTATTGCATTGGTTAGATGATATAGATAATCTGCATGGGTATATATAGAACAATTACATTGTCAATTGGGTAGAGGGTGAATATTAAATTAATGTAGACTTATATTCAATGGTTGAATTAATCATGAAATACTCGTAGTTTCTTCAACAATAAGAAGAACAATGGCCGTCATCCAATTGAACATGTCATGAACTGTCGCTCCTGCAAATGATCTGCGAAACTGATTTCGGTCACGAGCTTGCGTAAAGCAGACGATCGTGTTCGTAGTTGTCGTCCCAATATTCGCTCCCATGATTATCGGAATGGCGGTTTTCACAGTGAGGACTGATCACGATATGAAGATGTCAATAGGAAATAACCGAAAATACCCGAAAATTCATTTTGTAATTTCTACTTCATTTTTCAAAACTACATAATTTTTCTTGATAAACTTAGGAATATTAGCAGTTGGCTCACAATCAGCAGCAACCATTGAAACCACAATCGACGTTGAGGAACTGGAAGACTGGAGGAGAACCGTCGTCAAAATGCCGACCATGAGTCCTACAATGGAATTCTGGAGAAAGACATTGTTCCTAAACAATTCTCCAGTAGTTCTTCCTCCGAGGAGTCGAAAACCTAGTGACAACAAGTCCAGTGAGCATACAAACAAGTACAGAAGACCCACCAATGAAACAGATTTGAAAATCCCGATTGCAACTCGTTTCCATTTCCCTTTACGAGAAAGCAAATTCCATCGAGGACTTTGAGTGTCTGCGACTACGGAAACTGCCCATGGATCATCATTCTGAACTGCTGAAGTTGACCTTTGCCCTTTCGGATTTTCAACTATTGGGCTTTTGTTCTCATTCATAATAATCAATAATGCAGTGGAGCAAATGAATTCTGAAATTTAAATACACAAGATTACAAATGTGAGTTTTCCGTCAGCAATCAAACGTTTTGTTGTTTTTTCATGCATTTTGTTGTTGTGCCAAAAGCGCAAAAAAGTGACAACTGCATTAGATTATGGAAACACACGTTGAAATGCCATAGCACGGTTTTCCTTACATGAAATCTATACCTGCTGCGTTGTTTTTTACTGGAAGATTTATTATTGTACCCCAGAGCAGAGTGCGACTTCAATTTTGTAATGGAAAATGCTACAACATTGATTTTCCTAAGGAAAAATGAGGTCAGCGTGAGTGCAAGATTACGCATGAACTGAGGGGGACGCTATGGCTTTGTGTCCTACTCTTGAGTAATTCGGGGTATTCGGACTTTTCGGACTATAACAGGGTCAAAAAGCCACCACGCGATCATTCTCAGTCATATTACCAAAGTCAGCGTCGACACAAATACATAACGACTAGTCTTTATTTCCTGACTTAGAGTGTGCAGTTCTACTTCTCACACGTTGTTATTATTACTTTCTCCTGAGTTCTCGTTCCCACCTTTGCTTTCTCTTCCCGTCCCGGTCCGGTCCGGGTTTTCTCACATTGCCTCGTATTTTTAAACGAGTTTGGAAATCATCGCATTTAAATATTACTTTTTGTTACTGTGTAGCAGAATATCAACTGACAGGTAAGCCGAGGTCAAGCATAATGTCATCGTCTTCAGCTAAAGATCCAACAACGAAAGTGCACGGGAAAGTGAATTCTTTAGTGCTGGAAGTAAGTTCGTAGTTATTAGCTACCAATATTTTCCACCCGTATTTTACAGCCTTTTCATTAAAAGAATTTTCGGGGTGGTTTTTTGAAAAATTATAAATGTTAGTAAATTAAAGAAGCATGGATTCAGTTTGCAAGGTAAAACTAAGCATTGATGCATGACACACGACAAAAGAATGCTAATTACTTTTGTAAATAATTTGTGACAGTATTTGGAAGTAAATGGGATGGAGAAGACATTTGACGCATTTTCCGCAGAATGTCGGAATACCACAAAATGCGTTCCTTCGTATTGTGCTATCAAAACATCAGATTCGAATAATAAAATGGCTGGATTTTCTAAATATGACAAAGAGAAGCTTTTGACATCTTTTGATTCCGGAGATCTCAACAGTTTCACGAACCTATGGACGCAGTTCCAGTCACGAATTCAAGAGACGAACGAGGACATGGACAAGTTGGATGTGTACCTTCGAGTGTATTTTGCACTTTGGCCTCGACTACACGGCAAGCCGGAAACTGTCCAGAAAAGCGCAATGAATTCGCTCAAGAACTATTTTGAACAGCAATCAACATCGTCATCTCGCTTGTCAAATGATACTGCAATTTTGCCATTGTTTGCCTTGCCCTTTGTTCCAGATCCGAAGAGTCATCCAGTTTTCGGTGATCTCATGCAGGTGAGATTACTACCAAATTAAATTAATTGGATTATCATTGCATTTCTGTGAGTTTTCAAAATGTGCATGTAGTCTCGATGGAGTGACAAGTTGAGAGAACAAGTCGAAGCAACGATTGACCGATATTTTCAACTCATCCAAGAGAATATTATCAAGCATTCCAAACTTGCATCAATGGTAGCGAAATCCCTGGACGATGATGACGATGCTTTCCTGACCAAGCAGAATAGTGAATCATCAGTTCAGTACCACAAAGAGAGATTTTTTCAGTTGTTAAACAAGTACAGGAAAGTCAGATCTGTTTTGACTTCAACGAGAACAAACTACACGAAACTTTTGAGTAATCATCCACTGACTTGACTACTATGAATTATTAATTTAATTACAACCAAAAGTTAGTAACAGTTACCATTTTCAAAAAAACCTACAGAAGTCACTAGCGAACTGGTTGAAGCACTGGAACAAGCTTCAACAGGATCCCGAGAATTTGCTATTCTTCAAAAAACGATGGAGCGCTGTGTCGCTATTTTCCCAGACCTTTTCACTTCCAATTCGAATGGAACAAATGTAACGAAATGTGTAATGTGCCACGTGCCAGTCAAATTCTAAGTTCAAGGTTTCTAATCATTATAAGCTCATTTCTTTATGATCCAGGAGAAAGTGGATATCGAGCGTCTCATCAAAACGTTGGCTCAACAATCAACTTTTGATAACACGATGGATTCAGAGATGAGCTTACTCTTCTTAGGAATTTCAGATCTCAATCCTGCTTCTTTTACGAGAATTTGCTATTCTTCAAAAGACGATGGGTCGCTGTGTCGCTATTTTCCCAGACCTTTTCACTTCCAATTCGAATGGAACAAATGTAACGAAATGTCTAATGTGCCAGTCAAATTCTAAGTTCAAGGTTTCTAATCATTAAAAGCTCATTTCTTTATGATTCAGGAGAAAGTGGATATCGAGCGTCTCATCAAAACGTTGGCTCAACAATCAACTTTTGATAACACGATGGATTCAGAGATGAGCTTACTCTTCTTAGGAATTTCAGATGTCAATCCTGCATCTTTAGATTTTGAAAAAATCAAAAACAGTTTAGTTTCGGACACTGTGGCCCAATCTGATAGACTCTGTTTAATGCAAGCCTTGCGATGGGTAACATTTTTTTAAAAAAGTACACTATTTATAATTTCGAACAGGATTGTAACACATGCTGAAATTACGAATTTGCTTACTAGCTGTTGACCAAATCCTCAGGATCCTGTAGACAAAATGTATTGAATCAATTCGTGAACTATGACATTTTGGGGATTTCTTCGCTCAATCCGGAATATAGACGCCAAATCTTCGCGTGTATGACAAATCGTGGACCATCTTACCAAAAAGAGGTTAACATATTATGCCACTAAAAGTACAAAATTACGATGAATTGATTGCGTTGTTGATTGATTGACCATTTCATATGACAGTGCATGGCACGACTGCTGAATGCACTCGCGTCATCCCAATCTGGCAGAAATTACTTGGCTTCTACTGACTTTTGTGTGACGACTTTGGTCAAATCTCTGTACGCCATTAGGGATGAAATTGAGTCATTTATATGTCAAATGATCGTTGCCACCTTGCAGAAACTCAGTTTGAGGTATTAAAAAACTAAAAAGTCAGGATATTATTTATAAAATTCTCATTATATATAGTTCATAATTAGAAATTCGGAACACTTTTTTTCACAGGAAGGCAATTCGATTAGGAATGATTGATAGGAATGTGATTGAATGGCTCGTGGTGCAGATGAAGACAGACTTGGCGAACAAAGACATTTCCAGCAGAACGACATTCATCACCTCCACCAAAATGTCTAACCAAGGAAATAATGACTCAAACCTTTCATCCGTACCCGTTCCAGTCGGATGCAAGTTTAATGACTACATGCTCGAGTACTCTTGGGCTTTACTCATGAATCTTTGTCTTCACGACGAGTCCATGAGTCACACGTCATCCATTGCACCGGACATTCTCACTTGCATCATTCAGACACTTTTAGCTGAACCTAGTCGAGAGGTTTCAAAAATTCATTCAATTTATTACAGAAAGTGTGAAAAAATATCGTCAAATTGCATTGTTGATAAACACCTTTATAAACTGGGCTCTTAATTTCAGATTGCCCCATATGTCATCAGCACCCTTTACAGTCTGCTTCGAAATCCCAATATATTTTCCGCAGCGAAGAAAATGTCACTTGAAAAGACATTTGAGAATATTCTTGTAGTGATTTCTACTCAACTACTGATTATTTATTAGTTTAAGTCGTGACTCGGTTAAATTGATATTTGAATGATTATTGTAACAGGATGGAACAGACATTGGACGACACTTGTCTCAGGTGATTTCCATCTTGTACGCAAAAGGATTTCAACCCATGACTACTCAAAGCGACGTTGACTATGATGACGAAAATAACGTAATAATGCGGCCAGTCTTTAAAAAGTCATAATAGTTAATTGAAGCCTTTGTTATTGGTTATTTATGTTATACAACAACGAGGTTTGATTTATGACTTTAAATGACAATATGACATATAATATATAGCCTGATCCTGAAGAACTGGAAATTGAAATGGATATTTCTGAAAACTGGACGAATGCAATTCCTGCAAATACATTGGTTGGAGATGATTTGCTCATTCACCAATATCTGAAAGAGAAAGAGCCGGCAACCGTTGTAATTCATCCAAATCATAATAATGTCAAAAAGTATGTTCCATTTCAGTTCGTCCAATAGCATTTCTAGAAAATCAGATTTTCAGTTATGATTATACAGTTTCGTTTTCGAATTTATGGATTACTAGAACATCCGAAAAAGTTGGAATTCTGGTTCGACCTGTGACACCCTCACAGACTCATCAGAAAACATCTTTCGTGAAAGGAACAGCTTCTCCGGTGAGATCCAGGAAATCCATCCTCAAGAACAATAAATCACCGCAGGTTAAGCGTCGTGACCGTACGAGCAGTGTTGCGCTCACGAACAATACCAAGTCAGAAGTGTCACCTTACGATTTTCCCAAAGTGAAGCTCTCCTCTTCAAAAACGCGTGGTATGTCACCATCTTCGAATTCTAGACTTTCCAATGGGAAGCAAGACAAAGAAAGCTTTTTTCAATACTATAAACTTTAGAATCATCTTCTTTGAATCAAAGATGTATTTCTTATCTGCAATGTTTCTACTGTTCAGCATTCATTTGCAATAAATTATAAATCAGTCATAAATATCGTAATACACATTTGAGAGGAGTTTGGACTTTGAAGCATTTTCATAAACGTGGTTCAGACTTTGACATGGGTCATGACAGGGTCGTCGGGTTGAGGTCAAAGTTGCGAACTGGTGGAAGTGTCCATCGGTTGATGTTGTCATGCTAATGAATTTTGAAACGGGTTGCCAAAATAGGCGGGTCGACTGGTCGACGTATTTACAGTTTACAAACTGGGTATCTTGTTGAAGAGGAGGGACCGACGGATACTGACTGCAGTTCCCATTGAACTAGTAACTACTGGTTCAAAATGCCTCCGAAAATAAGTAAAAGTAAAGTTAAATTACCTCCAGAAATAAGTAAATTAAATATCGTAATACACATTTGAGAGGAGTTTGGACTTTGAAGCATTTTCATAAACGTGGTTCAGACTTTGACATGGGTCATGACAGGGTCGTCGGGTTGGTGTCAAAGTTGCGAACTGATGGAAGTGTCCATCGGTTGATGTTGTCATGCTAATTAATTTTGAAACGGGTTGCCAAAATAGGCGGGTCGACTGGTCGACGTATTTACAGTTTACAAACTGCGGGTATATTCTTGAAGAGGAGGGACCGACGGATACTGACTGCAGTTCCCATTGAACTAGTAACTACTGGTTCAAGATGCCTCCGAAAATAAGTAAAAGTAAAGTTAAATTACCTCCAGAAATCAGTAAAAGTAAAGTTAAATTTAAATTACCTTCGGAAATAAGTAAAAGTAAAGTTAAAATGCCTCCGAAAATAAGTAAAAGTAAAAGTAAAAAAGGCCTGAAGAAGAAGAAAAGTAAAGTAAAGAAGAAGAAAGTTGTACAATCCATGCCAATTCACAGTCTAACGGAACTGTACAACAAATTGGATTTGATCATTGCTCAGTTTTACGATAAGAAAACTGAATTCAAAAAACTACGAGAGGATGCATGGAAGGCCATTTTGGAGAACGAAGAAGGAGCTCGTCACCGAAATATCTACTACAACTACCTCACGAACAGCCTTGAAGATATTCAGAACACGATTGACAACATTGTCGACGAATTGACCCGTTTGGAAGAAGAACTCGAAGAAGAGCTACGGAAACGACTCGCACCTCTCAATGACAGACTAGCTCAACTTGATACCAGCATTCTGGCCAAAGAGAAAGAACTGCTGGAAGTCGAACATAAACTCATTGAATTCCAATCATTAATGTCAGTTTACTAATTAATCATTCCATTTATAAGCTGCTTTAAAATTCATTTTAGAATTTATTCATTATAAACATAATACTTCAATTTTCTGTTTCATGTACAGTCGTGAAATGGAGAAATTAAATAAACAACTGGCCGAATTGGAAGCTCAGATTGTAGCTGCCGAAGCGCAAAATGACCAGAAAACACGTTATTTAAAAAATGAATACCTTGAGTAAAGGACAAAAGATCATATGAAAAAATAACATGTAATTTGATGATGGAATGACATTTTAATTTATGCTCGTTTTTATCCAGGCATCGTGCACAATTCTACAACTACGTCGAAGAACAGTTTTTGAATCTAATGCAAGTACTTCGAAAAACGATCATGACAGTTTTGTGGGAGCACATGGAGACGTCTGAAGAAGCTCATAATTGTCAAAGAAAAGCTGTAGCCCGCATCGACGCTATTAGCATGGTTAAATTATTAAAATACAAAGGAATGCATCACAATTTAAAGAAAATACAATAATTAACAGCTAATCAATTTAATGTGAATGATAGGCAATGAACAAAAAGCATGAGGAGTTACTACGCGAACGTGGCAGGTTGGTCATGAAAAGACCTTATTGGAGCATCAGTTGGGCGTTCCAGGCAAGTTAAGATACCTAGACCACTTTCTCCAACTTTCTCCTGTCAAATTCTTTTAAAATAATAATAACTAGTGGCGTCAAACTCTATCATTTTCAGAAATTGGCGAGCGCTGAATATGACCGTCGGCAAAGATACAAGGAAGAGAAGAAGAAAGCGAAAGAAGTTGTTCCCGTTCCAGAACCTGACGGTCTTTTCGCTCGTTCGTACAAAGCCTTTGTCGCGGAAAAAGTACGGAAGGACCAAGCTAGAGCAGAAGAAGAGGCCAAGAAAAAGGAACAGTCAGAAGTGAACATGAGGCAGAAGCTTCCCGATGTCAAGTCTTCAGCAACCAATGTCGGAAATGAAGCAGAGGAGAAAGAACCTTCCATAGAAGGCAATGACGAAGACGAATATGTGAACTTTGAGAATTTCGATAACAATGAAGATGACAGCGATGCAGACAAAAGAGACTCGGCGGACTCGGACAATGACGAAAAAACTGACGTTACATTTCAACATCAAACTGAATGGTCACAAACTACTTGGGTCGAGCAGGATCAAGAATCAAGGTTAACAACTAAAATCATTAGTGAAATAAGATAGAGTGCGTACAGCAATGCTCAATAGTCCAGCAGCAGCAGGTTTGGCTTAAACAAATTCTCCGTAATCAGTAAAATCCGTTTGTGAATAAATACTAATCGTACTAGTTTCATAAATTTTTCAGTTATAATTTAAAATATCACTAAATCGTCATTTTATTTAAATGCGTAAGGCAATTTAAGACAGAATGTATCAGTTATTTTTTGTGAGTTGAGAGAAAATTGAGTTGAAGGTCCGGAGAGGATATAAAAATTGAAGTGAGCATCATCTCCAAGACAGATCAATTCAATATTCATCTCGACCTCGACTTGATATTTTGGAACACTGTTAGTCAATCGATGATGCTGCTCAAATTTATTATGCAGCATGTTGTGCAGCTTGCTTTCCAGAAGCAGCAGCTTGGGCTTGAATAAATTCTCCATAATCAATAAATCCGTCTTTATTCTTGTCATCATTTTGCAAAATGGGATCAATCATTTGCATGAGTTCTTCATCTTTGAAGATCTTCGCTTCGGGAACAGGTGCGCCGCTACGAGGATCGTGATTTGCTTCGTCTACATCCAACAACCAACTTTCATCATTGCACAACTCAATTAGCTGAATAAAGTAGAATCTTACAAAACCCACAGTAACATACCGTGCCAATGA
Source organism: Harlomillsia oculata (assembly GCA_019776145.1). Classification (NCBI taxonomy): domain Eukaryota; kingdom Metazoa; phylum Arthropoda; class Collembola; order Entomobryomorpha; family Oncopoduridae; genus Harlomillsia; species Harlomillsia oculata. The sequence continues at coordinate 6,466 of JABASF010000218.1, read as the reverse complement.
ATGAGGGACTTAACCAATTCACAACCATCCAATTTGTTATTGTTATCTGCATCATGCATCTTAAAATAGTGAAACTGTAGCTCTTGCTCCGACATCTGACTCGTATCAATTGGTACGGACATGTGTTCTTGAATATGCCTGTATAAATCATCACAATGATTCATCTGTAGTTGTCGAACAACTTTAGTTTTATAAGTCACGTTAGATTCCAAGCGACGATTCGATTCACTTACTGTCGTTCCTTTCCAACATTGGAAGCGTCCAAAAGTTGTGGCTGACCCGGATGACCATGACCACCGCCATGGCCTCCATGAGGAGGACCACCATGAGGAGGGCCGCCGTGTTGCGGCTGTCCGCCGTGTTGGGGTGGCCCACCGAATTGCTGCTGTTGATGTTGTGGTTGTTGATGCATCGGCTGACCACCGTAAGCTTGACCTTGTTGTTGTTGGATAGGGACACCTTGACCTTGATGCATAGGCACTCCTTGTTGCGGGTGCATTCCCTGTAAAAATCAAAGTATTATATTGAACGTTACAAGTTTGATAAACGAGACTTTATTACTGAAACAATTTTGGAATTTTCATATGGTATTAGAGTAGGATTTTCGAAGCGACGCCTGTCATGTAATTTCACCTGCTGCTGATATTGCGGTGGTGGATGTTGCATAAACTGCTGATTTTGGTCATAGTGCTGAGGGGGGACACCCGGCGGTACCCGGCCGCCAGGTTGTTGGTGTTGCTGGTGGGCGAGATTGGCATCCAACCAACATAGCAGTAGAATCACAACACACTTGGTTTCCATTTTTTATTATTACGTAAAACTTTCTCTTTAACAACGATTATTACTCAAATAAAAATGCCTTTTAAAATAATGATAAAAAACAGCACACAAAAAAGAGAAAGTTCTCAAAGAAGATGATCACACATAAAAATAAATTAAAATGGATAGCACGCTCGTTAAAACTGACGTATTAATAAAAACCGGCTCTATTTGTTCACGCCGGTAGTTAAAATCTCATTGAAATAATAAAATAGAGTAAAAATCACATGTAAAACGTAATGTCATTCTTGTATTAAAAATTAAAATTGAAAGGGTTGTTGGAGTAAAAGCACTTGAAGTAACGAGACGAGGATTCGTCATATGTTCACATTTGACTGGAAAGGCAATTAGGACGAAGAAATGACATGAAACAGTGGTTCTACTGGACACTAATGACGAGACGACGCGACGAGAGTTAAAATTAGCACGAGATTTCCTTATGGAAAAGTCAAAATGTGTGAAGTGAAATTGTTTGACTGGACATTCCCGTTAAGTCAAAAGTCCACGTGGCACCGAGTTTTACTGCGCGTCATTTCAAAGATTACCCAACAAAACACGATCGGCTTTCAACTTTCAATCTTTTTTTCTAAATACCTGCTCTACCCTAATCACTAATCATATAATTTTTGAAAAATGCAATTTTTTATTTGATAGCTGTTTTAAATTACGTCACTTGTCGCACGTCATAGGCTACTTGCTACACATTTTCACACGTACTATTACGAATGAATTACGGACCCGTTTGACATGTGATCCCGATCATGTGTCAATACTGCCAGAACATTATTCTAATTAAAAGTTACAATATTGAGATTGAAATCAGTTGAATTCACATTTGAAACGGTAAGTTTGAATAAGAAGTTCTTATCTTACTTTCCAAACAAAGCGTCTCACCGTATCACCGTACTCCGAGAAACTATTCTTTATTATTCATTGTTGGCAATTTCCATTAAAATACAGTGGAATAAATGAATGGCAGCAAAGTAAACAATGAACAAGGACTTTTGTGTGATGAATGCTAAGTGACAATGACAATGATTTAATGAGTCATTTGCTTTTATCTTGCTGATTCGTAGTCGCTCACGAGATTAGCGGTCACGACAGTCACGAGCGGTTCCAATATGACAACAATGAATTACACGGAGGGTCTTTCAACTAAAAAACCACAGCATCGTGGTCCGAAGCGGGTTTGTCAATATACTTATACTCTTAATAATTATTTTAGATGAATGTCCAAAAGTGAGATGATTTCAATTGTTGCGTTTTTAGACTCTCACGGACTATCTAACAGCGGAATTAACCAGAGGATATTTTCTTGAATTGGACGAGGAAAGATATGCTGCCCGAAGAGAAAAGGTGTGCAATGTCATTTTAAGGGTTGTAGAAAATTAATTCAGTTTTCATTACGATTCGTTATTTGTTTTCGTTTTTAAGGTTTACACTTTTATGAGCATTCCAACGGAAGTTGAGAAACTGATGGCATATGGATATCTTTTATGTGCTGACGCTTTCTTGTTCCTTTTCACATTCCTTCCATTACGATGCCTTATTTGTGCTGGGACATTTGTAATAAAGCTTTTCGAAAATTTTAAGCAATTTGGATTTCCTTTCAGGTAAAACCGAATTCTTGAATGTCAAGAGGTTGTAGCAGGACATACTTAATAACATGATAACCAAAGTTTCCTATGAGTTTGAGTATTATTTATTATATGATATAATGATATTACAGGGGAATGCAAAATTATCTAAAACCAGCTGAAAAATGCGACATCCTCAAGATTTCAATCCTTGCATCGTGTGCATTTATATTTTCATATATCGACTCTTCAGTTTTATACCACATCATCAAATCACAGTCCGTCATAAAGCTTTATATATTTTTTAATATGCTAGAAGTTGGTGATCGCCTTTTTGCATCGTTCGTTCAAGATACTTTGGGTATGTCGTTGTCGTTTATATGTCGTTTAACTTGACGGATATGAACAATGAACATTATGTTCATATGTTGCATAATCGTGTTTTAAGAATTATATAACCACTATAATTGTTAACGGATTTCAGATGCACTGTTTTTGACAGCAACAGAGAAAAAGTCTGAAAAGAAGAGTCGAATGGGTGTGGTTGGTCATTTCCTACTGACGGTTTTAGCAGTGTCCGGTCATGCAATTGTTCTTCTTCTCCAAGGCACGACGCTTAGTGTTGCAATGAACGCCTCAAATCGCGCACTTCTCACTGTGATGATGTCCAATAATTTTGTAGAGTTGAAGGGATCCGTTTTTAAAAAGTTTGATAAGATTAATTTATTTCAAGTGAGCTTTTTAATGAAAAACGAAATCTTTGTATAAGTCACTACATCACAAACATTGCGTGATGCTTTATTGACATGTTTTAAATAATACTTTGATAATCATTCAGGTGAGTTGCAGCGACATTCGAGAACGATTCCATCTCACTGTTTTACTACTTGTTGTTTGTATTCAAACGATGAGAGAATATTCATGGGCTGAGGAAAGATTTTGGGTTTTGTTTCCTGACTGCCTTATGGTTCTCGTCGCAGAACTTTTGGTTGACAACATCAAACACGCATTCATCACAAGATTTAATGAAGTCCAATTAGAAGTAAGTTCATTGAATTCTCAGATTAGTAGTCTAGTCGTCTTGTCTTGTCGTCTAGTAGTAGTCAGTAGTAGTGGACTTCAACGGACCTCCATCCAACTTCCAAATTGTTATAGTTATAAAGTTTGAATAATTAATTTGTGAATTGGAATTGTAGGTTTACAAAGAATACACGCTCAGTTTAGCGTACGATTTTGCACAAACCAAACAAAAGAAAGCACTGGCTGATCATTCGGATATGGTTGGTCGACGCTTAGGTTTCGTTCCCATTCCACTTGCTGTTGTTTTAGCAAGAGTACTTCGCCCGTCCCTCGGAGGACTTTCCTTGACGGCGCTTTTCCTCGCTGTAATTGCATTCATCGCAGTAGCCACTTTCCGTATTCTCAATAGTGTAGTTTTATTAGGTAAGGTTTTCAAAGTTCATACTTATCTAAGGTATTATGCTAAGTTCGCGACCCTCCTCCTTTTACAGCTATATGAGAAAGGGGGTCAGGAACTTAGTATAATATACCTTATTTTAATAACTCGCGGACCAATGGTTTAATCATCATTTTGACATTTTTATGAAACACAGGTAAAGCTTGTGATTTAATCGAGAACCATGTGAAACACAAGAGTCCAGAACATGGAACTCTGAACGTTCCAAATTCTGTAGATACTAAATTCGAAACGTCAGCCGACGATACAGTTTTAATAAGAAACGCATCAAGCCAACCAACTACTCGGTCACCGTCACCCACGACTGCTTTGATCTTCAAAGATTCTCAAGATGATTTCAGCCAAAGAGACGATACTTTTGACCCACTGCATCGCCTTACAGCTACTAGTCCTAGATTCCGCCGAACACCAATGTCACAAATTCAGAATAGGAATACACTTTTCAAACAGTACCGTTCAGTAAGCGCATCGCACACTCCTCGACCTTCGATTGTTGGCTTTGAGTTCGATGCATTTGAATCTTTAGGCGAAGCTCCAGCACTTCCAGATGCAAATACTACTCTTCTCATGGCCAATAGTACAGTGAGCATTCTGAGTGTGAATCTGAATGAAGAAATGCTTAGAGCTTCTGGGAAAGACCCCAATTCTCGTCTTGTTCTGACACCGCCAATATCACCTAAAAGGCGGAAGCTGTCTTTGGGAAGTCAACTACCCGATGAGTTCTCTTCGTTAAGTAGCACTAATTTCGCAAGTGAAAACAAGACTGATGACAAAAGCGGCGATGATGGTGCAAGTTACGATGATGCTCTCTCAAATGACACTCATGATGTCGCTGAGCTAAAAAACATGGGCAATCATTTGGTACCCGAAATGATCAAGCCTGATGATGATATGAATGCGACTCTAATCGCTCCTTCGAATGATACTGGAAGACAAAGAGAATTTGAAAGGTGCGGTTGGAGGTGAAGTGCCAACAGTTCCAGAAATTCAAGAAACAACAACTAAAAGGAAACGAAAAGCGTTTTCTTGGCTGCTACATTAGTACCAAGACCAACGTAACATTTTATAGCAGGTTTGTTGGTCTTATCAAAAAATATACAATGTGATATAAACTAAACAATAAAAACATCAAAGTAACACTCCATTACAATAAATCTTGATCACAATAACAATGAGCACATTAATGAATTTCTTATTATAAATTCATTTTTCATTTGGAGAAAGTTCTAGGGTTAGTTTAACTGGAACTCCAATCACATTCACTGTGTCTTTATCTTGTAGTAAAGTGAAATCTGGCATATCTTTATCTTCTCGCATCCAAAGCGGACTCAAGAGTAATTGGTGAAATAAGTGGTTAAATTTTCCTTGACTTTCTTATTATAAATTCATTTTTCATTTGGAGAAAGTTCTAGGGTTAGTTTAACTGGAACTCCAATCACATTCACTGTGTCTTTATCTTGTAGTAAAGTGAAATCTGGCATGTCTTTATCTTCTCGCATCCAAAGCGGACTCAAGAGTAATTGGTGAAATAAGTGGTTAAATTTTCCGTAACAAGATCCACTGCAAAACTTCTACAAACCAAAAATAAAATGATGTACAAATTGTATACTACGCAATTTCTCTGTAAACTAAGATTTGCATTTGAGCACCTTTCTTTGGGTAACATCATAAACCCGGTTACTGCGAATGGCAAACTGCTGTTTCGATTTCTCGGATTGATGCTGTTGATTACATAAAGCCCATCCACAAATCCCGGATATGTTACGTTCCTCCACTACATCTTCAAAGTGACTTCTAGAAATTTTTCCAGCCTGTGAGTAAAAGACGGGATTTGTTTACTTAAAAAAATTGAAACTTGATAAACCGCTAATAAATAAACGTGAAGTGATCGTACATTCTCCAGTAAATATTCTTCAGCTACATCCGGTTCAATGAGCTGCTCAACGATATTATGAGCAACTTTCTCACACTCTTTCTTTTTTTGAATTTGCTCCCTCAAAATTTCTTGTTGAGTTTTCGGGGGTAAGATATCATCCAGATCGAATATGTTGCCTTCGACAGGATCAGCTGATTCTGCTTGACTTTTACTTTCTTCCATGATGGTGTCATCGGCCATCGGCCTCTTACTCTGACACTTTTAAACTGTTAAATTAACTTACTTTTAACACTTAAAACGATTATCGGGCGAAAAAGCAGAATTAATAACAAAACGTAAAATTGGTTTAGCGCTCCGCGTTTCTGTCCTGTGCCTGCTGTGCGTGTGGGAAAACTCCACAATTTCAAAGTGCTCAGAAAATGAGAGGAGGATTTTACTTTAGTCTCGCAGTCAGTCTCAATCGGTCGTCGTACCGTCGTACGAGGTGCGGGACATTTGTTGACAGCTTGACGTGCCACCTTAAATTTAATTGGCAATTAATAAATCGATAATGACAGTTTATTCGATTTGATTGGCTTGTTCTTTGCGTCAGGCTGCACTATTGTTCTCGTGCCATTCTTTACTATCTTTTTGTTATACCATTAAAAATTAAAGAGTCATTAAGCTAGGAATGTAATAAAAAGTGACAGGTGACGTGACGACGACTGCTGCGGTGAC